>CAWVNO010001820.1:0-133235 GCA_963930645.1 Salticus scenicus
GGGGCAAGGTCATGCTGGGCCTGTAAATGAGGGGCAAGAAGAATGCTTACCCCCCCCCCCCCCCCCCCAAAAAAAAAAAAAGAGCAGTCAATGTGCAGCTGCAGCACCCTCCTGAAACTATCTAGGCAAAATTCTGGATAAATGTTCATAATAAACTTGTTTCATTAGATTTTAGAACAAATGAAGTGATAGAAGCGCTCAATATTTCTTACTTATGTAATTATTTTTAGACCTTTATCGATGAACTTGTTAAATCTATTTGTTTTTCCTCAATAAGTTTAAAGTATATATTAATCACCAAACAACAGTTATATTAGGTCTTTTTATTCAAAAAAAGTATCATGTATTGAATAAATTTTTTTTTTTCTTTTTTCTTCACAAAATCATAAATCTCCCTTTTAATTATGTAAAATCTCCTGTTTTTCTTCCAGGTATGAATTTCTAATCTAAACTTTTGATTTAAAAATTTCTTTACAGATGTTGTCGATCACCCTTGAGGAAAATAAAGAAGATAAAAAATGCTTATGAAGTAAGTTTTTTTTTTTTTTTTTTTTTTTTTTTTTCAACCCTAATGTGACTTCAGTTTCATTAAGCAATGTTTAATTGCATTTATAAGATATTTGCTGTTAGTTCTTTCTTGACGTTATGAAAAATTTCACATATTGAAAATTCGAATTTTACAGCTTCAAAATAAAATATTTAAAAAAAAAATCAATTTATTAGTTGTAATTTTTTTTATGTGAAAATAGAATTTAAAAATATATATTAGTTAATGAGTTGTAAGTAAGGAAAATTTCTTGTAAAATAACATTGGCTTGGGCTTCCTGCGACGGTTAGTGAAGAGGACCCTTAACTTATCAGAAATCTCATGTATCCTGAAAATCTTGGCTTTCTGTTTACTAGCATGTATACAATCTGTTACTTTGGAGAAAATTTCCATTTTGTAACTGAATGCATCCTCCTGCTAGTGATATCATAGATCTTGACATAACAGCTGGGGCAAAAAAACAGAACTTTTTTTTTTTTATTGTTTATTTTTGATCAGCCATAACAAACCATTTCAGGCATTTCATCAGATTCACCTGTCTTAATATATATATATTTTCCCACGGATTTGTTAAAACTTGTACAAATCATGGCGTTTTAAAAGCAGAACTATAAAACCCTTATCTTGTTACGAAATTTGTGCCCTTAACATTTGTTCTGAACCTGAATTCCTCAATTCTGAAATCAAATGTCTAAAACCGGTTGCTGTTGACAGAGGTTACAACTCTTCCGTTATTGATAAAGCGGTTTTTAAATTACAACATTCCCATACTTCATGTCCCTCTATGTATTCACCAATAACTGTAAAAGCACAACAAACACAAAAATTTTAAAAGCGAATAAAGTCAGGATGCAGCTTTCCAGAAAAATTTGACACATTCCTTCTACCATCTAGCGGCATTATTATTTTCCGATTTTTTAGCTAAAAATAATCAAAGATTATATGAAATCTTCAATGGTAGATGGCAAAAGCAGCTTGCCAAGTTTTGTTGGAAAGTTGTACCCTGACTTTACTCTTAAAGATTTTGCATGAACAGAAAATTAGTGAATATGGCCGTACATCCTCTTCTAATATCAGTATTGTTTTGCTTTTTTACCCTAAATCTAGTTTTGACATAAAGTCCTCTAACAGTACAGGGTTTAATCCAGCTTTTTAAAAATGGTACCCCATTCATGAATTTATCAAATAATTTGTAAAAAAAAATCAAATAAGTTTGGGAAAATTATTATGATGCTTTAGAACAATTAACCGAAATGTGCAAAGCAATTACATAGCAAATTACATGGCTTTCACAAGGTGTTTGATTGTGATTGTCATCACTATCTTTCTAAATTTTTTATAAATCACAGAAAGTGGTAACTGTAGTGGTGATTGATATATAATTTTTTAGTCATTATCTTTTTTTTCTTTAGTCACCATGTGGCGAGTGGCGACCGTTAATTTTTACCTTTATCGTCAAGGTTATCCTACGTCTCGTCTATTATGTGATTCACCAAACCACCTCCCTTTAGTATGTAAAAGTCAAGGGAAAAGGCTAAAAATCCATAGAAAAAAGCTTGGGACGAGAATGAAAAAAAAACTGACAATGTTAAGTGTCTGGGGGAGGGAAAAAAAAAGGCCAACACTAAATAAGGAATAAAAGCCAAAATTGACTAGGAAAGTCATCTAAGCTCTGGAAGGGATTAGGCTTAGGGCCCTGAAACTACTGTCACAGGTTTGATACGTGCCACCTATTATGTGACTCAGTGAGGGTTGGTGGGCAGAAGCCACTGCACTTTAGAATGTAAAAGTCAAGGGAAAATGCAAAAAAAAGGAGGGAGAAAGTACAAAGTCCATTAAAAAAATGGGACAAGAAAGAAAAAAACTCACAATGTTAAGTGTGTAAAAATAAATAAATAAATAAAAAGGTAACACCAGAAGGAATAAAAGGTCAAAATTGACTAGATAAGGTCATCAAAGCTCCGGAAGGGTTTGGGCTTAGGGGCTCTGAAGCTATCTACATCTCGCCTATTATATAATTAATATCTATGATTTTGAAAACCTTTTTAGTAGTATTCAACATTATTTAGTTAAAAATTTTTTTTTAAAAATCTACGAGGAATTTTCTCATGTAATTAATTGATTGTGAAAATATTTATTGGATTAACTTTATTAAATTTTGTATCTTTGAAAATGTTTTATTTAACAGTATAGGTTTATTTTTTACACATTCATGATATCCCAATGGGAACCAGCTACTCGAGTGCCTTTGTCAACATTTTTCTTTATATGTTTGAGAGAAAATTTAGAAACATTAAATTTTATAGATATACTGATGACGTAACAGTGATAAACAGTGAAAATTTTGTGAAATATGCTGCTGAAATCTATTCCTCCAACCTTATCTTAAACTGAACTGGCACTGATGATAAAATTTCTTTCCTGGATTTAAAAAGTAAAAAAATAGGTAAACACTGGTTAATTGGTATTTATGATTAAAGTCGGGATTTTTGCTTTAAAGTTTATAATCTGACGATTTGGTTTTCTTGTATTAATCATAGAGTTTTAAAAAATATTATGTTTACCCAAATTAACAGAAATAAAAGAATTTGCAATAATTATTTAGACCTGAATTCAGCTCTTGAAAACCTTAAAAACTTTTTAACTGTCAACTGCTATCCTGTTTTCCTAACTAGATAAACATTTCAAACTTCCTGAATATAATCTAACTTTCATCTCGAACGACATTTAAGAACTGATTAAGTGGCCTTCCTGCCGAAGAGGTTTCTCTCTTTTTTTGTGAGGAGGTTTTTCAATATTTTTCAATCTACTTGTCATATAAATTTGTCCTTATATTTTTGTATTTTTATATTGATATATTTACTATTGTACTTTATTTATGAATTTAATTGCTTATTTCAGTGTTTTGTATTAATTCAATTCTAATCTCGAATTTGTTTGCTGTATATTTTTGCTTTCATATACGAGAAGTCAGGGGCTAGAAATGTATTTTTTGGCTAAAACGCACATGTTTCTTCATAAACTTCTCATTTTCCATTCCGTACATGGGGGCTGATCCCTCTCATGTGTTTTGGGATTATTTTACCATGTTTTTATTAACTTTGATTCTTGCTTGTTTGTTTGTGTGTCCAGTACAAATCTTGCAATCGATTTTTAACTAACTTCCCAACTAGCTAGACATTTGAAACTTTCAGAACACGGTGACAATGCATTCTTACATTCTGAACACTATAGTGAGGAAAGTATTGTAATCATGTCAAAAATCCGAATTTGAAATTTTGATGTTTCTATACATTTCGAGGTCCCCTAAGTCCGTTTTCACTATTTTTACGATTATGTATGTATGTGTGTGTGTGTGTGTCTTTAAGTGAACACGCTAGAGTCTAAGCGCTTTGCTTGAATAAGCTGAAAGTTGGTACGTATATTGCAAGTCACCATAGTACGAACCCTATTGATTTTGGTGAATCTAGCACTTATAGTTTTTTTACAGGGCCACCAGGAAAAATTCTTTATCATTATGGCCTATGGGGCCAAATTTTTAAAAGTACGATATCGTCTAAACGCTTTAGTAATCTGAGCAAATAATTTGTACACATGTTATAGGTCACAGTTGCACAAACTGTATAGATTTTGGTGAATTTAGCACTTATAGTTTTTTTACAGGGGCACAAAGAAAAATTCGTTATCATTATGGCCTATGGGGCCAAATTTGTAAAAATGTGATAGCGTCTAAACACCTTATTAATCTGAGCAAAAAATTTTTACACATGTTATAGGTCACAGTTGCACCAACTGTATAGACTTTGGTGAATTAACACTTACTGTTTTTTTACAGGGATACAAAGAAAAATTCTCTATCATTATGGCCTATGGGTCCAAATTTTTAAAAGTGTGATAGCATCTAAACACCTTATTCAATTGAGCTGAAAATTTATTTGAATATTATAAATCACTGTTGCACTAAATATAAGCATTTTGGTGAATCTAGCATTTATAGGTTTTTACAGGGACACAACGAAAAATCCTTTATCATTATGATCTATGTGCTGAAAGTTCAGTAGCGTTAAATAAAACATCATGTAATACAGTACGAAGCCGAAAATCCGGAATCGTCGGGAGCGCAGTGATTCCGGATTTTCAGATTTTCCGGATTTTTTGTCATGCCTAAAAAACATAATATTATAGTTTAAGTACTTGGATAATGGATAATATACAAATGCAAGTAAAAAATAATATATTACAGTTTTTAAACATATTCTGTAATATTCCTTTTATCAACTTTAACAATTACATAAATAAAATTAAAAATTAAACTTGAAAAATAAAACAGATTTATTGAAATATTTGCAAACAAAAATTTGTACAAGTTACAATAAAAGATAAAAAATAAGAAAAACATTCCATTTTTAAAACATTTCTGTGATTTTTTTTTTTTTTTTTAAGTACTTTAGGTTTTTTAATTAAATGTTTGAGCATAATTGAAATAGAATATAGAATTTAGTTCTCAATTAAATAAATGTTTAAGAACTGTTACTATTTTTATAATCTTCTTCTCCCTCCTCTTTCAGACATTGCAAATGCCGGTTTTGAAGATTACTAAGAAATAAAATACTTTTTCGGTTCTTTATTTAGATATATTTATGCTTTAAAAAAAAAAAAAAAAAAAAAAAAAAAAATGTTGATGATGATGATTAACGCCGCCGAAATTGTCCGGATTTTCGGCTTCGTACTGTATATGGAGAAAAATACTCAAACACTCTATTATGGTTCTCTCTCTTTTGTTTGTTTAACAACTCCTCTTTCTTTATTTTATCTACAAAACTGTTAATTACTCAATGTTCGGAAAGTCGAGTGGAGTCTCTCCAGATTTTTTAAGTATTTTTAGCCAACTGTTTTGGGTCCCTGCTGACTTCTGCAGTGTTTACATGATTCAACAGAAAATTTATTTAACTAACTTCCCAACTAGCTAGACATTTGAAACTTTCAGGATAGCTCAGAACACGGTGACAATACATTTTTTTAATACTTTTAGTCAACTGTTTCAGGTCCCTACTGCCTTCGGCAGCATTTATATGATTCAACAGAAAATTTATTTAACTAACTTCCCGACTAGCTAGGAATTTGAAACTTTCAGAATAGTTCAGAACACAATGAAAATGCATTTTTAAAATATTTTTAACCAACTGCTTTGGGACCCTGCTGCCTTAGGCAGCGTTACCAGTACAAAGCTTGCAATTGATTTTTAGCTAACTTCCCGGCTAGCTAGCCATTTGAAACTTTTATAATAGCTCAGAACACGATAGCAATGCATTCTTTAATACAGTATAGGATCCGTTATCCAGAAAGCTTGGGACCTGGGATATTCTGGATAAGGGGTTTTTCTGTAATTTGGAACACTTTATTATATGTATAAAAATGGTACAAAATTTCATAAATAGCAGTGATAAACATGAATAATATATATAAACACTTTACCTATATATTTGTTCATTTAATAAATTATTTCCACAAAATAAAAAACATTCTTAATTAGAATTTTAAACTATAAATAATTATAGTAATAATAAATGAAAAAAAAATATATATAAACCTATATAAAATTTAATTTTGGACCTGAGAATAAAATCCTTTCATTTGGATTTTGCAAACATTTCTATGATTTTTTTTTTTTTTTTTTTTTTTTTGCTTGTAGTGTGTCTCTGATACTAATTGTTCATAAATGTTTCAAATGTTTTTAGCACATAATGTTAAATATTTTATGAAATGAATTCTAAACATAATGGGAATTAATAAAAACTATTTAAAATTTTTATAACAATTGGGACTTCATGCATGCGACCTGAGTTCAAGGATAAAATTCATCTGCTATTGGGCACTTTAAGAAGTATGTATTATTATTAAAATTTTAATAAAAGGACTATATTTAGTAGCAAAATAAAAATACCTTAAAAACATCCTTTTAAAGGAAACAGCAGATTAATTTCGACCACCATCATGGCCATCCTCAGTGCTGAATCACAACCTAGACGTACGTTCCTTAGTTTCAAAGGGTTGTTTTGTTGGCGCCGCATTTCTTTCACTTCACATCGTTTTCTTCCATTAGCTGTTGCCATTCCGGCGGAACTAAATAGTGCTCTCTATCATTAACAGAATTTGAGTTATTTATAATTTCAATGGCCTCCCTTTTCAAAGCGTAACTAACTCCATAAACTTTAAAAAAATAGCTCCTTATAACAACTATAGTTACGCTTTGAAAAGGGAGGCCATTGAAATTATAAATAACTCAAATTCTGTTAATGATAGAGAGCACTATTTAGTTCCGCCGGAATGGCAACAGCTAATGGAAGAAAACGATGTGAAGTGAAAGAAATGCGGCGCCAACAAAACAACCCTTTGAAACTAAGGAACGTACGTCTAGGTTGTGATTCAGCACTGAGGATGGCCATGATGGTGGCCGAAATTAATCTGCTGTTTCCTTTAAAAGGATGTTTTTAAGGTATTTTTATTTTGCTACTAGTATGTATTATTGTTTATTAAAAATTACCATAAAAATTCCTTTTCTAACCTAAATTTGCAAAATTTTCAGTAATTATTTGGACAATTTTGTGCTCACCCTATTTTCTCAGAATAACACCGTAGCATTAAAGAAAGTAGGTTGTAAAACTATAATTCTGACCGCTGCTATTGTATAACTTTAATTCTTAAATTTTACGATAATTAAAAATTTTGGTAGTTGGCATTTTGCATTCTGGCTTTCGGAACATTCTGGATAACGGATCCTATACTGTACTTTTTAGCCAATTGTTCCGGGTTCCCACTGCCTTCAGTAGTGTTTATATGATTCAACAGAAAATTTATAAACATGGTATATAAAAAGTTCTTTTTACCTTGTAATTATTTAAATACTTTTAGCAAATTATTTTGGGTCCCTGTTGCCTTCAGTAGTGTTTATATGAGTCAACAGAAAATTTAATAACATGGTATATAAAAAGTTCTTTTTATCTTGTAATTATTTCACTTATTACCAACTTGTTTATTTATTTTGATTTTATATTTCATTTTGCTGCATTAGTTTATAAATACTGTTTCAAGTTTCTTTTTAAAAAATTCAAGTTTTATTTCTACTAATTTTCAAGATTTATTCTATATATATATATACAACTCCTCATATTCAAATTATTAGAATAAATACATTTTTTTTTACAAATAGAAAATATTGTTTGGTAGTTTAATGTCTTTTAATGCAAATATGTAAACGATATTTCTATTAACTTATTGTTGATTAAACTTATTTATTATCTTAAAATTAATATCCTTTTTGAAAAGATTAATTGAAAAAAAAAAAATATTTTGAAAAGTCAAAATATTAAAATATTTATTCAAGTGGTTGAAAATATTAAAATATTTCGCATTACCTTTAATTACCACCAATTCATAACTGGTAGCATCATTGATTAAATTCAGACAATTTTACTTAAAATCTGTTTCTTTTTTTTTTTTTTTCAGTTTACTTTTTTGTCTTAAAATGGGTCGTGTGAGTGATATTCCTGAATCTATTAAACTTTGTATGGTTGATTTGTATCGTCACGGTAAAAATCAATGTTATATAGCGAATTATTTACATTGTTCTCAATCAAGCGTTAGTAAAATACTAACACAATATGCAAAAAATGGAAATTTTCAAAAATAATCACCGAAAGGGTGGCCGAAAACCAAAAACTTCTGCTAGAGATGACAAGAAACTGAAGCGTATAGTTAAGAAAAACCATTTTGGAAGTGTGTGATTCTTGCACCGAAAATGGAAAGTGTTGGATTATGGGTTAACATTAATCTTATAATCCGATAAAATATATTAATTAGCAGAGATCCAGTAATAATGGAGTGTGGTTACTGTTTTTAGCTATGCTCAAATTAAATCTAGAAGAGCTTTGAAAAAGAGAAATATTTAAAATCAGAATTTGAATAACTTAACCTTATTCATAAACTTTAAATCCTTTCAGAAATTTAAATTAAGTTGGACCTTTAAATAAGATAATTTACATACATATGGCAAAGGAAATAAAACAGAATCAAAATTAAAATAAAATTTAGTTTATTAAAACTAAATGGAAAATTTGTTTAAATAAAAACAGAAAAAGAAAAGCCATTATGGCATTTTTTTACAAAACACATGCCGCTTTTGCACCAGCTTAGTGCTATCAATTCCTTCTGAAAACTGGAAAAGAATATCAGCCTCAGAATACACTTCTTCTGCAGGCTAGGAAACCAGCGAAACGAAGGAAGCAAGCCACTCATCACAGTCTGCCTGAAGTATTTATACTTCTTCCAAGTACTTGTATTTGCATACTGACGCAATGCGCCCTCTGGGGAATTCTGTTGAAGAACCATTCATGGATCGGATTCACTGTAGTTGCGGCTTGCGTTGGAGGAATGGAATTCAGAAGAAATGAAGCCGCTGGCGATCGTTACGAATTCTGTAACATGGAGTCAGAATGAAGAGACTAGATGGTTATTTTTCCGATGGAAGTCCGATTGTCAATATCTGACTGTCTCGTATCTTGACAGAAAGGAGGAGGAGTTGAAGTTTCTACATCAACAACATTAAGACGTCTCCATAAATTTAAGTTTGAATCTCATGTACCAAAAGCAAAACCTCTCATGACTGCAAAACAAAAACGTATAAGATTGAATTGGTGTAAATCAAGATGTTTATGGAGTGAAGAAGATTAGAAAAAAATATTATTTAGTGATGAAAGTATGTTTTACGTTTCACATGGTAATCAAGGTATTCGAGTTTGGAGAATGAAGCAAGAAGCATTTGATAAAGAATGCCTTAAACGTTCAGTAAAATTTGCTGCTAGTGTCATGGTTTGGGGTTGCATGAGGGCAGAAGGACCTGGAAAGTTATGCATAGTCTACGAAAAGGTTAACTCTCAGATATATAAAGAAATTTTGGAATATTACATGATTCCATCGTAAGATTTATTTAAAGATGATTTCATCTTTCAACAAGATTTATCATCACCGCATACCTCGGTGTCAACTAAGAATTGGTTCCACCAATGCAGCATTAAGGTACTTCCTTGGCCACCTAACTCACCAGACATTAATCCCAACAAAAACTTGTGAGGTATAATGAAGAAAAAACTCCAAGAAAATCCTCCTTCAAGTAAAACTGAGTTAGTGGCATGTATAGGCGTCCTGTATAAATATTTCATTTTCAGGTCTTGGAAGTGCATGCCTTTAAAAATGGCTGTACGGATTATATTCAAACTCGCCATATTAACACCCTTTTAAATATCCATGTTTCTTCTGAAACCTATTGATTCTTTGTTGGTTAGTGTCTTATGTGTTTCATTTTTATTGAATTATTTAGGTCCGACCTTAAAAGGTATATTTTTAATCAGAAAGCTAAATTATTTTTTTAACATTGATTTAATTACTGAAGAAGTATGTGAATATTTTATTTATAAATGTATACAATTCTAAATCTTCTAATGTCCTTTTTTCTTTCCAGGATGCTATACCCTTTCCAGCGAAGACCATGCCTTTGGGAACACCCATGTCTTTGAGAAGCCAGATCCACCTCCGTCAGGCCACCCAAACATCCCTTCAGCCCAAAATCCCCTGAATTATGCTGCAGGAGAAAAGAAATGTGAAAATCAAAATTAGAATCTAATTAGTTATCAGTTCATGAACCAAAATATAAAGAACATAAGACTGATTCAATGCGTCCTTCACTCTTGTGAAGATTTAATCTGAGTGTTTTCTAAACTAATTGGTTTATACTTATTAATTAAATACCTTATTAAAATCCTTAAATATTCCGAGCTTTTCTATATATTTTGGCACTCCAGTCGGGGCCATCATCAGAGCTCGGGAATGACTTGAAGACTACTGCTGGGCGGTTTGTTTATTCTTTGTTTCTTCTTCACTTCGCTTGGTTTGATGGTATAACGGTTGCCATTCGGGTGGGATAATACTGTGCTCGATATCATTAACGGCGTTGTTAGAAGTGAGTATGCCATTAATGATATCGAGCATAGTATTATCCCACCCGAATGGCAACAGTTATACCATCAAACCAAGGAAGTGAAGAAGAAACAAAGAATAAACAAACCGCCCAGCAGTAGTCTTCAAGTCATTCCCGAGCTCTGATGATGGCCCCGACTGGTGTGCCAAAATATTTAGAAAAACTCAGAATATTTGATTTTAATAAGGTATTTAATTAATAAGTATGAACTATAATCTCTTTTTTTAACTTTTTAATGTCTAATTGGTTTATTTTTGCCATTATGAGATGACACTATGATGTAGTTATAAGGTTCACATATTTAGTACTTTTCGTGATTGGAGAAAAATTTTAATAGAAATTTATTCAACAGTATTTATCATGTATATAAATTTTCATTATCATTGAAAAATTTTGTAAATTCATATATGTAAGGGAATGGATTTTGAGTGTGATAAAGAAAAAGGAGCGCGATATACAAATCTCCTCTGACATTTCAATACCTAAAAAATTTTATCAATTGTAATATGAGATCTTTATTTAAATAAAAATATATGATTGCTTATAAAATTGTTAAATTACTTTTTTTTTTTCTTTTGTTTTTTAGTATATTTGTAATGAAGTATTTGTATTGAATATTTTTTCTTTTAAATATTTTAATAGTGAACATCTTTATTATTTCGAGAAATCTAGTTCAAGTTTTCATATTGACCAAAAAATTTTTTTCCATCATACAAATTTTGACATTTTTATTCTGACCAAAATTTCTATGAACTTATTTATTTTTATCATAGCCCTCATTTCATAAAATTAGTTTTCGAGGATGCATTATGTAATGATTGTTGAGAATTTTCATTTCTTCTAAGATATGTATTTGATTTTAAGTACAGTAACCGCTGCTTAATAAAATCACTGGTTAATAAAATCAGCCACTTAATCTGATCAAATTGCCAGGACCGGAATCAAATCAATACAAACTATTGTTGAAGCCGCCGCTTAATAAAATCAGCATAGCCGGTTAATAAACTAAAAAAAACCTACTCAGCAGCCAAAATTATCATTTATAAACACTAAAAATTTTTTTTATTTACATTGTGATTTTTTTTTTTTTTTAAATAAAAAAAAAAAATTAAAGTACCCGTTATCGCTCATTGTCGAAAAATATTAAGAGATTTATAATATTAAGAGATAATATAAATTAAGAGATTTTAAATTTATAAGAAAAGCACGATTTTTTGATAAAATAATGACGATTTTCTTCGAAGAAAAGTGTATAGAAATTTGGAATGCGTTTATTTTACTTATATCGGAGAAATAATTATCTATTAAAATTAATTAATATTGTTTATTAATTCCATTATTCGTTACCTTTTGAAATTTCTTTCCAAATTCAGGGAAGTAATATCTTTTCCTGAAGTTCTAGAACGTTCGTCGGATATAAAAATCAGCCGCTTAATAAAATCACTTTGGCTCAGAACAAATGTGATTTTTAATAAACGGCGGGAACTGTATTTTGTGTTTTTATAATATATATATATATATATATATATGAAGAAAGATTCTATATTCTATGTATATTTTATGATTATTATAAAATCATTTCAGGGTTTAAATTTTGTAAAATCGAAAATTTAGTTATTATTTATTGATAAAGGTTTGGCAGATACTCAGTTTACTATGTGGCATGGTATCCCAAAGTAAAATCTTAAAATTATTAATTTATAAGACGGTGTAGAAAATAATTAAAACAATGCATTTTAAATTGTTAATAAATATGTGAACCTCTTGCAACAGGGTTGTACCTTTTCTTATATCTGTTTGCATAATGTGAATTAGTAAGTTTTATGTCAGAGAATGTGTATTTGTTTGTTTTCAATTTTGCTTTAAATTTCTTTTTTTTTTTTTTTTTTTTTCTTCTCCTATATATATCTGTATGTGAGCTTAGTTATGCTACATTTTCTATATGTATTTTTTATGAGTTTAAGTTAATAAAAAAGACTATTTTTGCTGCATTGTTATCTGTACAGAATTTAAAAAATGAAAATCCTATCAAATAGTTTTTTTTTTTTCTGCATAATAAATTTGTATAATATTTAGCTTAAAATAGATACTATGGAACTATTTATTCAGAAATCAGTTAAATTTTTGAATGCCCAGGTGGAAATTTGAATTATGAAACATGATGTGGGATCATTCATTGGCCCTATTGTTAAAAAAGTATGTAGTTGTTTACCATAAGAAATAAAATCCAAAGCTCGCTTTAGAATAATTTAATAATATATATAAGAAATTTTTATATATTATTAAATATATATTGGGTTGTTCGATAAATAATTTCGTTTTTTTTTTTTTTTTTTTTTTTTTTTTTCATGTTTTTCAAAGTGAATTTATTAACAACAAACATTAATCAATGATATATTGACCATTTTGTTGGATGACCTCTTGCCATCTTTCGGTAAATTGAAAAATTCCACGTTCGAAGAAGCCTTGGTTTTTAGAAGCGAAGATTTTAAAAAACGAAATTATTTATCGAACAACCCAATATAAAATATGAGATTATTATCAAGTTTTTAAAATAAAAATTTGAAATGGATTCATTTACTTGTTTTTCAATCATTTTGATTTTTCTGCAAGATTATTTATGTTTCCGAAGGACTTCCATATCTATACATTTTCTGATTAATATTCTATATTAATAAAATCTGATTAATCTTGTAACTAATTAAAAAATGAAAGTTAGTTGTCTGTATCACATATGTTTCTAACCAAAACCATTCCTGATGAATAGTTGCATACTATTTGTAGTCAACTTCCTCTGCCAAAAATTCAGAGGACAAAGGTTTTGCAGATTATAGGTCATTGTTTATTCGTGCTTTTATTCTTTACTGGAGAAGCAATAATTTCAGAATTTGTAATAAAATGGTGTAAAACTAGCTATAAAAGTACTGAAACTGTGGCGATCCGATGGGAGATAGCCACAATTTTTGGTGAGCAGGTTGATTTTGCAATTTTAGATTTTTAACAGGGGAAGGGGGTAAAAATGAGATTTTCGGAGGCGCATAAGGCAAAAACACATTTATAAGTATAACTCAGCTCCAAATTACTTCACAGTGAAGAAATTGGAGATAGGGAAGATGGAGACTAGACTTGAATACGAAAAAATCATTTTCTGCAATTTTGGAATTTTCGATTTTTAATGGGGGAAGGGGGTAAAAATGATTTTCGGAGAGGCAGAAGGCAAAAACACCTTTATAAGCATAACTCGGCTCCAAATTATTTCATGGTGAAGAAATTGCAGATGGGGAGACTAGACTTAATACAAAAAAATATTTTCTGCGATTTTGGATTTTTAAGGGGGGAAAATGATTTTCAGAGGCGCAGGAGGCAAAGACACCTTTATAAGCATAACTCGGCTCCAAATTACTTCACAATGAAAAAAATTGCACATGGGGAGATTAGACTTAAATACAAAAAAATCATTTTCTGTGATTTTGGATTTTTAAGGGGGGAGAGGGGGTAAAAAGGATTTTCTTGGGAAAATTTAGCAATGTATGGATTTGAGTAAAATTCTAGCAGTAATAGTTCAAAGATATTTTTAAAAAATGCCAAACATCTTCTTGAAGGTATTTGCAAAAACTTATTTTTGATTTTTTCCGATTTTGGGGGGAGTTACGAGGGAGCAAATTCGACCCCCCCCCCTTCCTTTTAGCGCTAAATTTGTCCATGGAAATCTAGCGGAGCTGAGGTCACAAATTTTAGTGTGTGGCTTATTTACATGTGTCCAACACCCATTGTAACGGGATTTTGTGAAAGCCCCCCTTAACCCCTTTCAGGGTGGGGTGGGGAATAAAAGAGTAAAATCACTGATTCACTGACTCAACATAGCCGTGGCAATTCTGTGGAAAATAGACTTGCAAAATTTGGTGAGCATGTTGATTTTAGGACCCTGACGTCCATTAAGGTGTAATTTTGCAGAATATCCCCCGCTGGGGCAGAAGGCAAAAACCCTCTTAAAAGCATAATTTGGCTCCAAATAGCTTCACGGTGAAGAAATTGCAGAGAGAGAGACTAGACTTGAGTGCAAAAAAAGCATTTTCTGTGATTTGTGTTTTGGATTTTTAAGGGGAGGGGGGTTCTATTTTCGGAGGCAAATTTAGCAAAATACGGGTTTTCAAGTAAAACTCTACCAATAATAGCCCAAATGTATAGAAAATCGCCAAGAGTTTTCTTGAGGATATTTCCAAAAACTTACTTTTGATTTTTTCCGATTTTCGATATTGGGGGGAGTTATGAGAAGGCAAATTCGACCCCTCTTTTAGTGTTAAATTCTTCCGTGGAAATCTATAGGAGCTAAGGTCACAAATTTTAGTGTGTGGCTTATTTACGTGTGTCCAACACACATTGTAACGGGATTTTGAGAAAGCCTCCTCCCTCTTTTCCCTCTTGGGGGTAGGGGGGAATAAACGTGTTTTGAAGCATAACTTTGCTTCAAATTATCTCAGTAAGATTAAATTTTATGTGTAAATTGTTTATGCGTTCCCAACATGCACTATAAAGGAATTTTACGAAATTTCTCCCTCCCCCCCTTTTAAGGGCAGGGGGTAATAAACACATTTCCAATCATAACTTTGCTTCAAATGATCTCGGTAAGATTAAGTTTTATGTGTGGATTGTTTATGCGTTCCCAACACGCACTATAAAGGGATTTTACAAAATTTCTCCCTCTCCCCCTTTAAGGGCAGGAAGGGGGCAAAAACAAGCTTATGAGACTTCAAATTATCTCAGAATAGTGATTTTTTGATCTGTAGATTGGTTATGCATACTCAAGGCACACTGCAAAGAGATTTTGTAAAATTTCACTATATCCCCCTTGTGGGTGGGATGGGGAAAATAATTTTTCCTTGCACAACTCTGGTCTGAACTATTAGGCGATTTTTTTTGTGTGTGGGCTGGTTATGCTTTCCCAACACACATTATAAGGGATTTTGTGAAATTTCCTCTTTCCTCCCTTTAAAGGAGGGGGGTGGGGGCAAAAACACGTTTTAAAAGGTAACTCTGCTCCAAATTATCTCAGGAAAGCAATTTTTTGATATGTCGATTGGTTATACATACTGTGGTGTAAATAATTCATTTACCTTTTATGTTTTCATATTTTAATTTATTTTATTAATATTTTTAATTTTAATTATCAAAAGAAGTTCGTTATTGAGGAATCAAATACCTCATGGCGTACATGATCGTACATTGCGTTTTGGCCACAAACCCTTTTATTCTTTGGGTCAAAAGGTAAAATATATATATGTCCAAATATTTTATTTACTTAAGATAAAAGAGGAACAAACTTACTTAATTGGTAGAATGCTGTAAAAGGAAAAATGCAGAACACAAAAAATAATGTTTGTAATAAAACTAAACTGCTGCATCAAAATTAATTTCTTTATTTTCAAATCCACACTAGTAAATCCAAATTAAGTAGGATATAAAAAATTGATGGTTTTTAAAATTTGAATATATATATTCATATAAACTAATATATATATATTTATTATTAATAAGTAGGCACTCTCTCTCTAAATGATAAAATGGTCATTATTTTAAAACAGAAGAAAAACAAATCTTTCTCACCCCATGTTCCTCTCTTGAGAGCTGCTCAAACCCAACTGAATTTAAAACTGCCGGGATAACAGAAGGTGGGGTCAGAACCATCACCCTATTGGTTCTCAGAATGGTGTGATATGACATCACCACTAGGAAAGAAGAACCAATTTTTCTCCTGTGTGTGTATTGCAGTAAAGCAAACACAACAGGGTGAGTTGAGCCAGCTGAGAGAAACAATGCATTTAAGTGCAGAAAAACGATCTTATTTAAAATTTAAAAAGAAGTGATGTTTTTAACATCACACATACTCAACACACACAAACTACAAAGGGATTATTTGAATTTCTGTGTTATCGTCCATCCCCACTTTTTTTTTAGGGTTGTTGGGTAAAAAACATGTTTCCACACGTAACTTTGTTCAAAATTATTGTAGAATGGCAATTTTTGATGTGTGGACTGCTTATACATATTCAACACACACTACAAAGTGATTTTGTGAAATTACACTCTTCCGCCCCATAGGAGGCAAAAACATGTATTCATGCGTAACTCTGCAGTAAATTATCTTAGGAAGGACCTTTTTGATGTGTGGGTCAGTTATATGTACCTAACTGCTAATATAAAGTGATTTTGCAAAATTTCCTCAGAGCAAATTTCTTTTGCAAATTTTCCACAGAGAGAAAATTTTGCGCGTTTTTGTAAAGCCATCCCAGCTTAGTGGTTGCAGATATTGAAAATACACCTACCGTATATTTCTGAATATTAGTCGATCCGTATATAAGACGAGAGTACGTTTTTCCCTTCAGAAATTTGCCCAAAACTGCAAACCTGTGTATAAGCCGAATTGAAAAAATACTCTTTTAAAGTTCAAGTATATCACCAAAATGGTGAAAATATCGCCAATCTATAAAACTTTCAGGATAATCTGTCCAATGAAATTGCGCGAAATGTGTGCTTATCCAACTGAATTCCTTACCTTGCTTAGCTATGACGTAAAATGATTGCTGTGTGTTCACCAACGGCAATAGTTTTAACTCTGGCAACCTTATCAGAAGGGAGGCTAGCACAGGCATCGAACAGATGCTCTCGCACACACAGTGAAGGACAAGTGCCGGCAGCTGAAAATGATAGTCACCGTAATACCAGGGGGCTTAACGTCGATGCTGCTGCCGCTGGATGTTTGCATAAATAAGCCATTTAAAGACCGATTGTGTCGATTTTTTTTAATAACGTATCTAAATTAATTTGTATATTTCTACTTTTGAGTATTTTTACCAGTGCCTCAAGGCAATCTTCAAAAAAAAAAAAAAAAAAAAAAAAAAAAACGAAGATTCTTTTGATAGTGTAAGCCTAGAAACATTTTAAACAGAGATGATTTAATTGTATAAATTAAAAATATGATCAGTAGTCCTGTTTTTTCAAGTTTCTCTTATACTATTTTTGAATCAGACAGAGAAGTTACTCCGTTTGTGCAATATGCCAATGACGTCAGCTATCAGCAGGACAAAAAAAAAAAAAAAAAAAAAAAAAAAAAAGGTAAACACACGTGACTACATCAAGCTGCTCTATAAATAAATTTAAAATTGCTAATTTAAGAGTTTTATAAGTGATAATTATTTAAAAATAAGGTTTAATATCACTATTTTACTTTACATATAGTTTTTAAGCTTAACCACTTCACTGGCCACTGTAGTATGTGGAAGGTTACATTTCCCCCAAGTTATCTCGGGATGGCCGTTGAAGTGGTTAAAATATATACATTCAATCATTGTTTCTAAAGTGCATTTTTTTGCTAGAAATGTGGACTTGTATATAAGACGACCCCCGTACTTCAGCTTCTGAAAAATTTCCAAAAATTCTCGGCTTATACATGGAAATATATGGCATACCATGAGAAAGAGCATTTATTACCGATTCTTACGGTATACATTTTTTTAAAAATATGGATTTTTTATATTTTTAAAAAAAGTTTTTAAAAGGGTTCAAAATTTCTCCTTTTTCTCGATCGTCTTTTTTGAATCGCCCTATACGACCGAGTAACTGTTCCATTTCTTAACAATTGGTATCTTTGGAAAGCTCATTTAATCCTCTTTCGAACCATATAAACATTTTAACAAAATACAGATTAGCGATCCATATGTTTAGATTTTAAGAAACATCGATTTTTTCACAAAACATTTTATAACTCAAAATCTTTTAGAGATAAAACTTTTTTTTTTTTTTTTTTTTTGTATATAGATCTTGGTTAGACGATTGACATCTCAAAAGATTGAAAGATTTTTTCAAAAGCTGAATGAGTTATAAATTTTTTAATTTTATGCATGAAACCATTCAATATTTCACATTCTAATTATGATTATATTATTTTTAATGCATCATTCGAAAGATATTTTAAAGTACATTTATATTATTGAAAGTGGAATTCAAGATTTCACCTGATTTACATGTTTTGAGGTGTCCTGAATTGGTTTTCTTTTGTATCTCAGCTACTAATTAAAATAATTTCATAAGTAATACATCATTTGAAAGCTTTGTTGATTTGGAATTGAACAGTAGATTACAGAAATTTCTACCACCAGATGGCGCTGTAATATTTTAAAATTTCAAATTTTAATTATGATTAAATTATTTTTAATACACCATTCGAAAGATATTTTAAAGTTCTTTTATACTGTCGAAATTGGAATTTGAGATTTTACCAGATTTACATGTTTTAAGGTGTCCTGATTAGGTTATCTTTTGTATCAGCTACTAAATAAAATAGTTTCATAAGCAGAGGTTAATCCAAAACAAATTTAGTGCCGCATTGAGGCACCTTCACAAAGTCAATTTTTAGCAATGAGGTACCTTCACAAATTCAACTTTCAGCAAAGAGGTACCTTCACAAAGTCAATTCTCAGCAATATAACTGCACACTAAAATATTTTATAAGCTTCACTGCATCGAACACAGAAAAATACCCTCAATTTGAATATTTACTGGAGACAATGATAAATGTCGAAGTAAACACCTACTTATCTTACACTCGCTCATACATATATTTATTTTTACAACTGTTTCATTTTATTTTTTAAATGTATTTAAAAAAAAAAAAAAAAAAAAACTGCTTTACATATTTTAGTTAATTGTTCTGAAGTATCATTAATTTTCATAAACTTACTTGATGTTTTCACAAATTATTTTATAAATTCACAAATGGGGTACCATTTTTAAAAAGCTGGATTAATCCCTGATAAGTAATACATCATTTGAAAGGTTTGTTGATATGGAATTGAATAGTAGATTACAGAAATTTCTACCGCCATATGGTGCTGCAATATTTTAAAATTCTAATGAGCGAGGAAGGTGTTGTATGTTCTAAAACGAAGATAAGGCGCCGCAGGCCCCACCGAGCGGGACATTGCTACAGTCAGAAATTATAAAGATCATAACATTGTGAGCAAACAGGCTGTTTCAGATATTGAAACTGGAAGAGGGTGCTACTGATTGGGAATATACTGCGATTAAATTTTTCAATAAAGCTATTTTCACTATATGTCAATAAGCTGTTGTAAGGCGGCACCACCAAGTGGAAGATTCGTAACGTCGGATTTTTCAAGGATCGTGAACCAGCTGGTCGCCAGAGGTGGCTAGTATGTATATAAAAGTGTTGTGGCTAAGGAATGCTTTCAGTGAAGTTTTACAACATTGACCAAGTGAAGTAATTTAATGATATCCAAAGTGTAATTTTTCAAATTGCATCAATAGGAACATCAATGGGATAAAAAAAATTTCACTTATCTTTATGTATTTATTTTTATGAGGAAATATAATAATATGGTGTGAAATTGCAAGTATAAAAATATTGAAAGCACTGCAATTTTTTAAAAAAGAATATTTTGTCTGTGGATTGCTTTGAACACAATTTTTATAGTAGGGAAGGGAGGGGGGGGGGGCAAAAACACGTTTTAAAAAGTAACTCTGCTCCAAATTATCTCAGGAAAGCAATTTTTTGATATGTCGATTGGTTATGCATACTCAACACATACAAACTACAAAGGGATTATTTTAAATTCTGTGTTATCACCCCCCCCCCCCCCTTTTGAGGGTTGGTGGGTAAAAAACATGTTTCCACACGTAACTTTGTTCAAAATTATCATAGAATGGCAATTTTTGATGTGTGGACTGCTTATACGTATTCAACACACACAAGGTGATTTTGTGAAATTACACCCTTCCACTCCTTAGGGGACGAGGGGCCAAAAACATGTATTCATGCTTAACTCTGCAGTAAATTATCTTAGGAAGGACCTTTTTGATGTGTGGGTCAGTTACATGTACCTAACTGATAATATAAAGTGATTTTGCGAAATTTCCTCCCTCTTCTTTCCTTTAAGAATAAGACTAAACAAAACAAGGGGTGGGGCTAAAAAACATGTTTTAAAACATAACTCTGCCCAGGATGGCTAGCAGTCAGGGAAAATCCAAGAATCAGGGAATTTAGAAAATCTGGAAAAATCAGGGAATTTCCTTTAAAGTCAGGGAATTTTAACAAATTTTGTGAAAATAGCTATATTAATCATTAAATTATTAATGATATTTTAAATCGCTAATTTTTTTGCTAATTTCGTGAAATTTTCATCGAAAATAAACAGTGAGAGTCAGGGGAAAATAGAGGAAAATCTCTAAAAAATAGTCAGGGAATTTGAAAAGGTTTAAATGCTAGCCACCCTGTTGCCTCAAATATTCTCAGGATCTCAATTTTTTAATGTGTTGGTTATGTACGTGTATGCAACATAAACTGTAAAGGGATTTTGTGAAATTACTCCTACCCCCCCCCCCCCTCTTAGGTGTGGGCGGGGCAAAAAATACGTTTTCAAGCTTAAATGTGTTCCAAATTACCTTTGAATGGCAAATTTTGGTAGGTGGGTTTTGATTAAATGTCCTTAATATGCACTTTGATGTGATTTTGCCCACTTTACCCGCGAGGAAGGGGGAGTAAAGTACAGGCAAGGCGCTACCGAAGGCATTGTTTCTCCAGACTTGAAGTGTGGCATGTGGGAAAACCGCTACCGAAGGTTGCGAGAACTTTAACTTAGATTTTGACTGATTGCAATGATTTTTTTTTTTTTTTGATTATTATTTTGATATGATATTTTGAGAAATCATTTCAATATAATGACCAGCGAAGCGGGCAAAGCCTGCTAGTATATATATATAAAAGTGTTGTGTCTGAGGAATGCTTTCAGTGAAGTTTTACAACATTGACCAAGTGAAGTTATTTAATGATATCCAAAATATAATTTTTCAAATTGCATCAATAGGAACATCAATGGGATAAAAAAAAAAATTTCACATATCAAAATGTAATTTTTTTTATGTATTTATTTTTATGAGGAAAGTGATAACTTTAAAATTTACAATAATATTTCGTGAAATTGCAAGTATAAAAATATTGAAAGCATTGCAATTTTTTAAAAAAGAATATTGTGTCTGTGGAATGCTTTGAACATAATTTTTATAGTATTGACTAGGGTTGTGCCGATTCATCGATTTGGTTAATCGATCAATGCTTTGTCCCAATCAATTTTTTGAATCAAGTTAATCGTCTCAATTAACTTGATTAAAATTTTTCAAACTATGAATTAAAGTAAAAATTTAAAGTACTGTTCTGCGTACCAATTATATTTTTCTCACTTATTTTGCTAACAAACATTCTAAGAAGCGTCCAACCAATAATGGGAAAAAAAAAAAAACTCTTACAAGAAATTGTTACCTTTTTGTTGGTAGAGAAAAGTGGGAAGACGGTTCTTAAACAAAATACTGTTTCAAGTCCGTGCTGAGGGAATACGTTTTGCAGAAACAAGAAGCTTCCAAAAAACAGAAATGCTCAATATAAAGAAAAAGACTGTGATTTCCACTATCCCTTTGATGGGGAAGGTGTCAACAGGGTTTCACAATACTTTCGACCGGTTATTGTCCGTTCAGAATTACTGATAATAACTATTGAAGTAGAAACAGAAAATAACATGTTTTCTATTCTGAAATGACGAAGAGTTGAAATATAAACAATGAAGAATTTGAGATTTTTTTCTAATGATAATATGGAATTTTAGGAATTCATTTAAAAATAGTAGCAAGCGAGGTAGACGAAGCCAGCTAGTATAAAATGAAAGTATATGTAAATTCATCTAATTTTTCTTTCAAATTGAAAATAAATTTAGGTTTCATAACTCCTCATCCAACCAAATCCATCTGTACCAGAGGCCACTAGGGCCCCATGCAGAGCTCAACAGTTGTTACAGGTCTCTCAAAATTTTCATTTCATGCTTCCACCTTGAAAACTACCATGAAAAAACCAAGAATTCCCACTCAGTTCAACCCACGCTGATGATTGTTGCCACAACAATGAGAGAAAAACTCTGTGGTTGAAAATGAGAGCCAATTAGCAAGCATAACCATACTGTCGATACGCTCACAGTAAGCCTCAACCAGTTGATCTAGTTAAACTGTTTATTATTTTGATTGACCCCCTGCATGTACCAACGAGATTTGAGTGACCTTAAAACGCTGTAGGACAAAATATCAACCAAAGGTCACATTCTTTTAAACATGTATTTTGCATCTTCTGAAGTTACTAGGCACACAGAGAACTTTATCATAAAATTTAGAACAGAAGAAAAGAGAGAGAGAAAAAAAAAAGCTGATGAAAAAAAAAAAAAATTAACTAAATTAAAAAAAAAAAAAAAAAAAAAAACTGAATTAAAATTTAATGTAAAAATTGAATAATTTTTGAATTACAATATTTTTTAAAAGGGAAAAAAAAACTAAATAAAATACAAGTGTTATGATTTACTGATAACAATAACTCTCTCCCAATGGAAAAATTTTTTTGAAACAAATTAAAAAAAAAAAAAAATCAGGAAGCTGACACCAGTAGCAAAAAGCCCCTAAACAATCCCCAAACCAGCAGGAATTGCCAGCTAAAAACTACGAGTCTCCAGATGAACGCATGAGTCCGAACGAAACTCAGCGAACAAGCTTCCGTCACAAAACAAAAATTAAAACTTAACAATTTACAAAATTACAGAACTGCCAACAACAAAAGTTTAACCCCAAAATTAATAAAAACAACAAAGTAAAAAAAAAAAACAAAAAAAAAGCTAACTGCCTCAGCAATATGTTCAAATCTATACCATAACTACAACATTAATTAGAGGAAATACAACAACAACACTCGAAAAAACAAAGTTTACACAAACTAATAGCAGCACACATCCCCAAGAAAATACTCCAAAGAACAAAAAGCGTGGTCCACAACAAAACAAAATACAGAATGATTCATAACTTACTTATCAACAGAGTGACCCACCAATTCAGTTCACAAGCCACACCGAGGCACCCTTGTAACTGCAAATTTCATGGAGCAACACTAGGGCAGGAGAAGGAGAAAAAAATTAATTTTTGATTTTTATACCAGCCACCAGAGGTCCCAGAGCCGTCATTACTACAAGATAAACAAAATAAACATTACAATACACATCAGTGGCGGATCCAGAACTTGACTTTTGGGGGGGGGCTAAGATTTTTCAAAGTGTTTTTCTATAGCAATAAAAAATTTACAACTGCAATATTCAATTGTGAATGTCAGTGTTTTGGAGCCCCCCTAGCCCCCCCCCCTAAATCCGCCACTGATACACATATATAAGTAAAAGGAAATATTTATCCTGGCGTAACATTGCAATAAACAATATTTCAAAATACAAGCAAAGAATTATTAGACCACTCACTATACAGAAAATATTCAAAATGCCCCTCTCTCAGTGTATACCAATGATTATAATGACCATAAATTTTTCCAAAACATTTAATTTAACATTAAAATGTGAATGTGGTCCTAGGCACAAACAAGGGCTATATATATATTTTTTTTCATAAAACAAATTTTACTATTTTTATTTTTAACTAATAACTAGACCCCTTTTATAGCTACTGACTAAAATTAACACGCACTGAGAGATGTGACACTAAAAAAAATAAAATAAAATAAAAACATTGAAATACCTAAAATTAAAAAAAAAAAAAAAAAAAAAAAAGAAAGAAACAATTTTATCTTTTTAACCACCATACAAATACTTAAAAAAAAAATTTTTTTTACTAGCAATTGGCAGGTTTTTCTGTTCTTAAAAGGGCACTGATCACTGACCTAACCAAATTCTTTTAACAATTCGCAACTTCAAAGCATTTACACACCCAATACAGCCAAATTTTACTCGTGGAAGGCCCAAAACTCAAAGCTAACATTTAAAAGTGCATTATTTTGTGTAAAAAAGCCATATACATGCTCACAATTCAGTTTTTAGAACATAGGAAGCCTTCGAAAACATCAATTTTTATGCAATTTTAATACAAATTTGAGTCACTTTTATGCATTTTTATGTAATTTTTCACATAAACTTTCCTGAAACTACTGAAAATCATTTATAACATCAACAAAACATACAATAAATCAACATCACCACCCCTTGGTTTACTGAAAGCTCCCTAAACTTTTAGAACACAACCACAACACTGAATTAATGAACAGAATTTTACTCACAAGGTGGTAAATTAGACTTCTTCAATGAAACTTTTAGAGCAGGACATTAAATCACAACAAAACATCATTTTACCCAGTACTGCACCCAAATAACACAGTGTTAAAAGAAAAACCTTTAGACAATCATCAATTCACCAGAAAAAACATCTTCCTACTCATAAAATGCACCTTAACACAAGAATTTGGCTGAAAATCTTTTAGAGCATTTATTGCAAAATACATTGTGTCACACTGATCTTAGCAAATAAGTTCAAATTATGGGGTAACTTTTAATTTTAAACATCTATTTACAAGTTTATACAGTTAATAAACATCTTTAGGAAACTAGTTTTTTAACAAAGAGAAATATGTAAATGCTTGACACCAAAAGCTCAATTTTTTTTTTTTTTAATTCTATCTAAACCCTTAAAATTTTCTTCTTTCTAGTAAAAACTTGCCACGACTGACATACAAGATAAGAATTTAGCCAAATTTGATGTGAGATACAGAAATAAGTTCAAAATCAACTCACATAGAGGTAAACAACTACAATAAGGCCCCATGGGTTCTTACGAGCAAAGTGAATCTTGTTACTGCATACACATCAAGCCACAAGACATCCCCAAACAAGAAATTTTTGAGCCAAGCAACCCATATTAAAGAATTTTGACTCATTTAACACCAATGTTAACCTAAATTTTGATTTAAATAAGAAAAACTGTGAAACAGAGTTCAAAATCAGAGCGACACAAGGTAGGGATTTGCTCGCCTAACCCAAAATTTTATTTAACTCCCCAAAAATTTTTTGCTCAAAGTTAAAAAAGAAAAAAAACCCTACTTCTGTCAGAAGAGGTATAAACCACATTATTTTAACCCTCACTATGTACACGAAAAATTTCAACATAATAAAAAGCAAAAAAAAAAAAAATTTTTTTGAAAAAAAAAAAAAAAAAATTTTTTTATATTCTACCAAAAAGAATTCCCTACAAAACTACCCAATAATATATATATAAATAAATACCTCAAAATTCAAAGAAAATACTAAAATATACCCCCAATTAATTAAATAAATTCACACATATTCTTCTGGCAGTCTGTTGGTTAACAAATTTAAATTCAAGGTCATGAGAATCGAACGAACAGAAACTATCACAGGATTGAAACCATTGCATAAAATAAAAACAAAAAAATGTATACCTCCCCCCCCCCCCCACCCAAAAAAAAAAAAAAAGTGGGAAAAAACTATTTAACTTTTACAATGGGCCCAGCAGTAACTTTAGTTCCATTTAGCCATCTACAAAAATTTACTCTTTATTTTTTTATGTAATGCTCAACTATCTGTTTTAGAGCACTAAATATAATTTATATAGGCGGTGGATTTCCCATAAGGCGCAGTTGGCGCGTGCCTAAAGAGGCCTCTCATTTAATTTTTTTTTTTTTTTTGTAATTTCAACTTTTTTAAAAATAACTTTATTTTTTATTTTTTTTTTTTTTTACGATTTCAATTTTTAAAAAGTACTTTTTTTTTTGTTGGTTTGTTTGTTTCTCAGAATGCTCTTAAAAATACATTTATTCTCCAAAAAAATTTATTTATTCTGTATGTGTTGCACTTATAATATGTACACAATTTCCTAATAAAGGGTAGATAGAAACACAAAATAAGATTACAAAGCCGTTTTCAATTTAATCAAATGCAATCAGTTCCACATCCTGGCCTTTCTTCTAATAAGGGCCCCACATTTCTTCTTTCCTACTTTATTTCTAAAATTAGCAAAATATTAAAAAATGCTCAAGTTTTTCATCCATTAATAAATTTAAAAGTACATTATTTCTATATGCATGTAATATGCACAAGATTACGCAAAAAAAAAAAAAAAAAATACTTAACACCCAGCCATGTAAGTTCTCGAAAAGAAGCTTTAGAGAAGTTCAAAATTTCTGCACATAACTATTTTTTAAATGTTACCTATTTCAGTATTACCCTACACCCATTTTATTTATTTAATGCAATAACGATGCCCAGCCATAACGCTATCCTGCATTTAAGGGGCCCGACCAGAATTAAAAGTGGTTATTCAATAGATGAAACAGAATGTTTTTGTTTAGTAATTTCTGTACCAATTACCCATCAACTGAAGCCTTACGTGCCAATTTTTATAGCCGTGAATGTCTGCTCAAGAAGTTGGTAGACAGGAAGTGCACAGTTCGATCACACGACACGTACTTCTACCTAGCCGTTCGAAATTTTCTATGATATTTTTTTCCAGAAACTCTCGGGAATACAAGCTAGGACTCCTTGGAGGGATCCTCCCGGAGAGCGCATCGCCCACACCTAAGACATTAATATAGTCAGTTAGCCTTAATCCTAATGCTGCACCACACTATCGCCAATTTTTTTAAGTAGAAATATATTGCATATTTTTTCCCCTTTTTTAAATGAAATAAGATTTTTAACTGGTAATATATATTATAATTAATGCTTTAATTCTGGATATTAAGATACTAGTTAAATCATCATCAGAATATACTCAAACAGATATAACATTTGAAGGAAAAATTGTATTTAAATATTAACATTTAAATGACCATATTTCATAATTTTATATCCATAGAATATACTGGGGGGAAAAAAGGCGCAAAAATTAAGTTTGTTTCATTATTAAATTTATTAAATTTTCCAGCAAAACCACTTGGAACTTGGAAGAAAGAAGAATAATCATTGTATACATTTTACTGTATTATATTCTTACAAACCAAATAACTGTTAAAAAGTCTGTTTTGTATATTTTATCTAATTTTATTTAAGTAGGACACCCTAAAGCATAAGTAAACAGAAAATTTTTCATTGAAAGTCTTTTCGATGTTTTATAATGATTTAAAAAGTCTATAGGGGAAAAAATAAATAAATGAAATAAGGCATCGAAGAAATTTCTAGTCTCTATTTTTAATTTCACGATTTATATAAAAATGATTTTAGTAATATTCAACTGAAGAAAAATACTGCAAACGATTATTAAATATTACTTTTAAAAATACCCAAGTTTCTCATACCTATAGTATAATGGGGAACTAAAAAGTAATAATGGAGATTGCTCTAATCCTATGTCTTTCCTCATATTTTTCAGCAAAGATTTTGTCATGAAGGCCTTTAGGGAACGATGTGTGAAGTATATTTTCAAACTTAACGAAAAAAATGTATATATATAATATGAAATATTCCCTAACATAATTATTCGTACCTTTAAAATTGCTCAGATATCATTTTAAACCAAATAAATACTGATTTCTTAATTTTAATCTTATAACCACTCTGTTAAGTAATTAAATTTATCTGCATTTTAACCATTTATCTTTCTTTGTTATATGATCTTGCAGAAAATTTGGGGGGTGGTAACCTCTGCTCTTTCTTCTTTTTTTTTTTTTTTTTTTTCGGTTATACTTTATACATATTTCTTATACGTGATCTCAAATATCAAGTCTTAGAAACAAAAAATATTAACTTTTTAAATAACTTTTGCTTTATATAAGGCTTCACTTTCATTTCTTATTCTTTGTGATTCATTAAAGTCTTCCTTCCTGGTATTTGATCATTGTAATGAAAAATTATTATTATTACTATTATATAGCTGTCATTTTTCTCTTGGATATTACAGCCACACTATGGTTGAATTTGTACGAAATATGTATATTTGTATGAAACTTAAATTAAAACCATTTTAAATTATAACTTTTGTGTTACTTCACAAATTCTCATAATTTCAAGATTTCAAATATATTATTAAAAATTGGCAGTTATTTGAAGTATATTTGTAATTCATTTAATATTTAGTTTTAGCCAGGATTTTCAAAGGTAACTTTTTTTTTTATGCTGAGTTGAAAGTACAGTATAGGATCCGTTATCCAGAAAGCTTGGGACCTGAAGTATTCTGGATAAGAGGTTTTTCCGTAATTCGGAACACTTTTCTGTCAGTATAAAAAATGCATGAAAAAAAAAAAAAAAAATAGCAGTTATGAATGATATAGTATAGAAATATATTAGTTATAAATTTAATTTAATGAATTAGTACTTACACAAAATAAAACATTTTTAATTACAATTTAATAAATGAAAAATAAATAAATCATGTACAAAATTTAAATTCAGAGGGCAGAATCCTTAGATTTCAATTTTGAGAACATTTCTGTAATAGTTTTTTGTTTATAACGAGTTTCTTGTACAAGTTGCTCTTGTATTTTGCACACTGACATAATTTGCTGTTCATGGAAGTAACTTCTCTGTTGCATCCCAGAAATGAGCTGCTCAGTGTAAAATACGAGTTTCTCATTCGAAATTTTCTCGACTATTTCAACTTGATCATCATCATCACTTTTAGACATATCATTTGTCACAATTTCACAAATCTCACTGTCAGTCATCTGATGACTGAGAGGAGTGTTTTCATCAGCATTCAAACAATCCTCTACTGCCTCTTGACAGAATTGCAGAATCTGGCAACATTCGTAATCTGCTGTTGTTTATTGACACTGCATTGATCGCAATGGCGGATTCACCGATTTTTAATGTGGAAAAAGTTTCCGATTTTTCCTACGCTCAGTTTTTTTAAAAAAAGAAATTTTGTACTTGTTACTTGTCCATATTTGATAATATATGGATCAATTGAAACAAAAGTCTCAAAGCTATTAAATAAAAACAAAAAAGAAAGAACAATAATGAACAATTTTCTGCTCACTATATTTCTTCAGACTAACACAATTACCTTAAATAACATTTAATTATAACTATTTTTTTTTTAATATAACACTTGTAACAGAATAAAATTTATATACAGATACAAGTTTTATTCAGAAGTAGGTAGCAAAAATATAATTTTCACTGCTGCTATTGTACATCTTTTCACTCCTAAATTTTGTCATAATTAAAAAGTTTTGATTAGCATTTTGCTTTCCAGTTTTCGGAGCATTCCGGATACTGGGACGCCGGATAATGGATCCTGTACTGTATTAGCGAATGAATTTGACTCTAGAAACTTACTGTAAAGTGAATGAATAAATAGTTTTAGATAAAATAATGAGGCACTAAATATCACAATGCTATCCTGTTTACAGTGCGTTAAGAAATTATAAGACCACAAGCGTATTGGTGCATTTTTGAAGAAGAGAGTATAATATGCACATTTTTAGTTGCGTATTTAAAATTGATCGAGAAACGCATCCTATACTAATTTTAACTTTTAAAATTAAATTAAATTTCATTAAAACTTATTCATTTTTCTAAAAATTAAAGACTGTGACTGTTAAGAAATTATAAGACCACCTGAGAAAATTATTATATTATACATGACGTCAAACTCAATAAAAAGCGCATGCGTCAGTATTTCATAAAAGCATTACCTAAGAAGCAAAGGCTTAGGTTTTGAATGTGTTATCTACTATTAATTTGACGATGCTTCGAGGTAAAGAATTATCGGAGTGCAAAGTGAGAAAAATTTTATTTTATAAAAGTTCTGGTTAATCTGAAAGAGATATTGCAAGGTTAATGAACCATTCTAAAACTGCCACTCACAATGCCATAATTAGTAAAGATTATTCAAACAAAATAAAATGATCTGGTAGAAAAAAAATTTTTTGACAGCACGTCATAATAGACAAATTTTTTGACTGTCAACTAAAAAAATCTTTCAACTCGTGGAATTTCGAAACGTTTCAGCAAGAAAACTTCACATGTAACAGTCTGGAAGAGTCTTAAATTAAATATTAATACGAAATTTATGAAATTGAAGAAAAAACCAAAGTTATTGAAATGCCATCAAGAAGAAAGATTAAAATGGTCTAAAAATATCATGTCATGGAATGATGAGTGGAAACAAATTATATTTTCTGATGAAAAGAAATTTAACCTTGATGGTCCCGATGGTTAGAAACACTATTGGCATGACTTGAGGAAAGACCAAAAGAATGCTTCAGTCGACAAATGAGTGGAGGATCAGTAATGATTTGGGAAGCTTTCAGTTATGAGGGGTTGTGTGATTTACAGCGGATTTCGGGTCATATGAACTCTACACAATATCAGTTTATGCTATATGATCATATGAAACCGTTTGGATCTTTATTAGGTGGTGCTAACTGGATGTTTCAACAGGACAATGCTGCTTGTCATACATCTAAATCTACACAGGAGTGGTTTTAAAAAGAAAAAATTAATGTTTTGCCATGGCCAAGTCGAAGTCCAAACTTGAACCCCATGGAAAAACTATGGGGTATATTATCTGGCAATGTTTATGCTAATAATAAACAATTTTCATCTGCCAATGAACTGGAAGTAGCCATTGTAAAAGAATGGTACAATATTTCTATAACTGAACTTAATCACCTGGTTACTTCAATGAAAAACAGAGTGTTTGAAGTCATCAGGAAAAATGGAGGCCCAATATCATATTAATTTTTTATACAATTTTGTTTATTGACAAGTGGTCTTATATTTTGTTAACAGGTTATTTTTCACTTATTTCTAATATATATTTTAATTAAACATTTATTGCATTATACCAAGTTATTGCAAACTAATTATAAAAAAATATACAGCAATATGTTATTTTATGTATTTAAATTATGATTAGAATTTTTATTTTTCTTATAATTTACAAAATTAAAGTGGTCTTATAATTTCTTAATGGACTGTATAGTTAAATTCTTTAACATATTCCTATGTTCCTGATACATTGCATGATTAATATATATTTATCATGTATCTATTAAACGTTAAATTTTATAACGCTAGTGAATTCTTAAATTTATATATATATATATATATATGCACATACAACAAATCATATTTAGCACGAATACATTTAAAAAAATTCTTTTGAGATAATCATCTGTATTTGTTTTTTCCATTATCGTAAATCATAAAAACACTATTTCCGAATTTCATTTCATTTTATTACTGGTCCATATATTACCACTTAATTGCAGTGGGGATACTATTTCTAATTAAATCGTTACACCTGTGCCCTGTCGTTTAAGGCACATTCTAAAAACTCATCAGAACTCCAGAATTTTGAAAGATGGGGGGTTCTGCGAAATTCGAAAATAATCGATTTTTAGCTAATTGCTAAAGGAAATTGCATTGCAACAGTGGCAGTACCATATTTCCCCCAACTTCATATATTCACGTTTGAGAGTACATAAAAACGGTCACTTTATTAATATGAATGACTAAAGTTCAAGGAAACGGATATCTTTCAAACATGTGTGAATATAAACTTTTGCCTTTTAGACAGTTTTGCTGCACAAAGAAGTACTAGTACTAATGAGGTGGCTTGTGCTTTAAAAATAATTCTTTGTATGAGTACATCTTCGGAACTGCACAGACAGGATTTTCACTTAACCAATATTAATGATAGTTTTTCCTTTTCTTTTTTCAGACATGTGTGTTGCTTCATTTATTCTCATTTTCAGATCTGTTACAAATGGGTATTACAGGGTTAGTACTTGTCCTGAAATTCCTGAAAATTTAAATAATGTCCTGAAATTTCCTGAAATTCTTAACTTTTATGTTATTTATTGCTTTTTAAACAAACCAAATTAAGCAATGAAATCTCAAATGTGTTCTGTACTGCTGCACTTTGCTATGATAAGTAAATAAAAACCTTGCAAGCAACTCTGATGCTGCAATCATACTTACTTTTTTTGCCTGATGAAGGATGTGGCTATTATTTTGACACGAAACATTTGTTGGAAGTTTTTATGGTGTTTGTTTACAAATTTTATTTTATTTTATTTTATTTTATTTTTTTTTTTGATAGGTTTTTACATTTTACTACCATTAAATTGATGAGTGGTGTTTACATTCTGATGCACTTTTACACGAATGCATATATGAACATATCCATAATTTTAGAACCTAAGAAAAAAATTTTCCCTATTTTTCAGTAATAAAAATATATTGTTTTCTTATTTTATTGTTCCTAATATAAATTGTTTTTCCATACCCCTTTAAAAAAAGTTCATAAAATTTGTCTCTAAATTGAAATTACAAGAAAGATGCGCTTTGATATGACGATGTTTGAAAAAACAAGAGTGTTCGAAATTTTTTTAAATGATTGTTGTAACTGCATTTTAATGAAGTTTCAGATATTCTGATTAAAGTTAGACTTTTTAAACTCTAAAATTGTGAGCTAAATATTTATTTTTATTTATTTATTTATTTATTTATTTTTTTTTTTGGGGGGGGGGGGGGGGGGGCATTTTAAATTTTCTTATACGTATTAAAATATATTAGTTAACTTTCCATTTTTGTGTACTATTTTGTTCTATAGTTTATTCATAAGTATAATTTTGAAAGTTCAAAAAAAATTTTTTAAATTAATATATCCAAAAATTGGGTGTTTTATTTTCTAAGTAATCTAGTACTTTTTGCCGATACATAGTGGATTTCAGACTCGCGCTTATTCAAGTGGATTAATTTGTCCTGAAATTTTCAAAAATGTATGTCCTGAAATTTCACTTTATACTAGTACTACCTCTGGTATTATTTATCCTCTGTTTAAAACCTGCGAAAAATTTGTAGTTGAATGAATGCAGAAAGGAGGAATTTGGAGTTAATGTATTTCATTTATAGCAAAAAAGAAAAATATCAGTTCCTCATTTTAAAAACGTTGTATATATTACCCAACTGGTTACTTTTCAAGATTGTAAAACCAATAATTTTCCATATTCTTATTGCTTCAGTTTAGCTCAAATGTCTAAGATGAGGTTATAATTAATTTTAACAGATGTTTAACGATGTTTACTTAGAATTTCAACACAAACACGAGAACGATATACTCCAAAGGAATGAAACCTTCTTTCTAAAAAAAGTAAGTTTTTTTTTTTTTTTTTTAATTTCCCCCCCTATTTTAATTTTCTAATAATAATAATAATAATTATATTTTAATTATAAAATATTTCACAATAGAATGTTATTTATATTTTTAATTCTGCTCATGTTTTTAAGTTTCGAACAACGAATAATCTATTTTTGCATTTTAAATATTTTCTTCAAAAAGCGTTTAGGTTCAAAATGATGCTCAGTAGGTTTTATTTTAAATGAATGACGCTCTAAATTTAATTTAATGATTTTCTTTTATTTTTCATTCGAATCAAAGAATATTTTTAATTAATATCTTGAATACTATTTCTTTTAATCAACAATTAAATTATATATTTTAAGAAATGACGGGAATATATGGGACAAATAAATGGATAAATGCTGGATACCAGTTGCTCTAAAATATATCGCAACTATTAAGAAATTGACATAAAATTTGATGAAAAGTTATATTGTTGAATAACTTCCTAGAAGCATTTAAAACTAACCCCAATTTTATTTCGCTTTTTTTACTTGACCACACTCAATTACTTACAACTTACTCTTTGGAATTTTTTTCTGTATCTGTTAAACATACGACTGTGTTTCTGTACAATAAAATAAAATGCTATAATTAACATATTTAAAAGTTTTGAACTGGTCTTTGATGCTCAAATATGCATCTATGGTATTACTTACCCCGTGATAACGGTGAAAAGTAACTTTTTAACAATAAAAGCCCAAGTTTCCCGAAACTAGCACTCGAAACTGACATCATAGCTACAAAAATGTATTGAAATTAATATATTATAGATATTTTTCATTTCGAGGAATGAATAAAATAATGAAAGAAGGATGATTTATCAGGGAAAAATGATTATAATAATTAATTAAAAAAAAATTAGTGATATTAATTATATTAAATATAATATAAATGATTATAAATTCAAAATGAAAGTAAATTTCGGTACTTTTCTGTTATCGAGATCGGATACAAGCAGAGTTAAAAAAGAAAAGAAAAAGTATTAGATATTTAGGTATTATCCCTTCAACAAAGAAACTTGGTACGATTTTGATAAATTTGCACTGAAATTAACTATAATAAATAATTAAATTTAAGTTACATTTTGTATGATTCGAATTCTATCTTTTGATAAAAAACACAAATTTCACATAATCCTTTCTTCATTATTGGCTATTTATCACGCAATTTAGTCACTCTTACTTTTATTTATTTATTGTTGTTATTATTACTATGATTTGATTTGGTAACTATGGCAAATTTTAAAAGTAGATTTATTTGAAAAAAATCGTCAGCTAGGTGGGCGAAGGCCGCCTACAATTAATAATAACAATAATATATAGCAAAAGAGAGCGAGAGAAGGAGAAATAATAGCATTTCAGTAAACTTTATAAAGGTCATACTTTAATTGTTTTTTCCATTTTCATTAAATGATAAATTTCATTTTTTAAAATAAACATTAAAAATTTTCCAAATTTATGTTTGAATCAATAAAATTTTAAAACCAAATATATATATATGAGTAATTCTCTGAAAAGTGGTCATTTCATGTCCCAGTAGTCTTGAGGGCATATTTTTAAAAGCACAAAAACAAAAAGCAGTCCAAACTATCAATATTAATTGGTTTTGCATATAAACTGTTATTCTTTGGTTTTTGGAATTCAAATATAATTTTTAAATATTTTTTGAAATGCAAAATATCATTCCCTCACTGTGTCCCCATTCCCACATGTAAATAAAATGGTTTCTATGGTACTAAAGCATCTATATTTAGATTATTTGAAGTAAAAATTTATTAAACATACTTTAATAAATATTTATCCATTATACTACATTTATATATTATGCAATGAAAGAAATTAGAACACTTATCGTTGTCCCTGGTAATAGATATCATTCCCTCATCAAACTGTAATTATACCCCTACTTACTCCATTAATGGCAGCACATACTTTATATAAGTTAAACTTAATTTATATAGAAGCAAAGTAAAGAAAACATTTTGTGTTCTGTTGGAAACATTTTACAATGAATAGCATATGGCTCTCAAATGATAGATTGAAATACAGTATTTTTATTATATGTCATTCCCTCACTCATTATAAAGTTAACTAAAAGAAATCAAATTTGCTTTTTTATGCTATTATATTAATAAAAATATGTTTTAATAAATATTTAGTGTTTGAAAATGATGCTAAACTTAAAAATATTTTTATAAAGTAGTTTCTAGAAGAAATTTGTCATTCCCTCATTTTTCTAATTAATACAAATAATTACTATTTCAAAAATTATCAGATACAGCTTGGTTAATATTATTTTTTATTAACTGTGTGTGTATTTTTATTATTTTTATTAACGTGTATATGCATAAAAAAAGAAAAGGGAGCAATTTTATTTGAGCTAACTTTTTTTTTTAAAAAAAGCCCACTTTTCAGAGAATGACCCATATATATATATATATATTAAATAAAAATTGTTAATTATGTAAACTTAATAAATTTGTATTATCGAATTTTTCAAGCCTGTGACTGACTACATTATCATGTTTTCGAATTTAAACGTTTTGTAAAGTATCTAGAAGAATTTTTTATGAATTGTCTGCAACATGCTATACATGAGATATTTCAGTAACAGTTTTGCCCCCAAACAGAAAAGGAGGACGAGTAAAAAATTAAACAAAAATAAAAATGTTTTGGATCACCCTGTAAAAAGTAGCGTTTTGGTTGTAGCATATGATTATGGTGCTTCTTCTAATTATCTGTATAAATTTTTTTATAAGGCTACAGTATTTAAAAAAAAAATAAAAATAAATAAAACGCTTTTTTAACTATAACACGTAGGGTATTAATTACACCTTGAGCAAAGCCATTTTTAGAAAACTTAGCATACGAAATTAGACACGGTCTACTGCATACTGCAATTAGAATGCAAAAATGTAAAATATCTTACGAAATATAAGCATTTTTACTAAATAATTTTGAACTACGCACGCACAACTTTTTAAATTATTATTATTCATTTGCCTACTTTAGTATTGAGTCAAAAGTATTGAGCTACTTACAGGCAAACCCCCAACAAATATCATGTAAATTAAAAAAGTTGTGGACGATAGAATGCACCGATATTCAGTTCCTCTAAACATAAAAGCTAAACCACAAGGGGTTTTACGCAAATTTTTATTTGGATTCAATCAATGGTTATACAGTGTCCTCTGATTATAAATAAGTATTGATAAAACCTCGTAACATCTTTCTTTTCTTCGAGAAGAACTTAAATTCTGTTCATTCTATCTCTCGTAACGTTGAACGAATTTGACCAAACGTTACACAGTGACAGAGTCAAATCCCCTTCTAACAGGCTACCCACCGTTCACTTCGATATATTTATCTTATTCTATCCTATCAATTTATTTTATTAGGGTCAATTTTGTAGTTTGATTTTCAATGCTACAATTTCCAATGCAACAATCCCCATAATGCACATTTATATGTAATATATCGCCCAATTTTACTATGACAAAATCTTAAATTTCGAATAACTTACGAAATTCTCATATTAGAATATTTATAGTCAATGATGTTCAAACAAGTACCATAAATGTTATTTTAAAATTGTCTGATATACTTATGATCCTCAAAATGAACGTTTATGCTCGATTTTGGAATGTTAAGTATATAGTTAATTCCATATCTTGTGAAATTTTTAAAGTAAAAAATTCATAATCAAGGATGATTATGTCAGCATCTTATATAATATTTTAAAAGTAGTCTGACATTGTTACGATGAAAATCCCTCAAAACCGACGTTTATGTGAAATTTTGCCGTATTCTTCCACGTTAAGAAATTCGTAAATTTCGAATAATTTGCGAAAATTTCCAAGTAGCATGCTTATAATTAATTATCCGGGCACCAAAACTGATATTTAAAAGCTGTTCTTACATTTTTATGATAAAAATATTTCTTTTCATGCACATTTATGTGAAATTTTGCCTTATTCTTCCATGTTAAGAAAATTGTAAATTTCGAATAATTTCTTAAGTTTTTTAATTAGAATGTTGTGAATAAGTAGGGTTCTTGCCAGTGTCATAAATAGCATTTTAAGAATGGTTTGACCTCTCTGCGATCATTTGTTCGTGAGATAGCGTGTACAAAGATTAACAAATTAACAGACACCCTACAGACGGTCACCGTACCCATTTTGATACTTTTGGATTCCTCACACATGAAGACGTGTAAAAAAGTCATAAAACCGAGAACGAAAATTTACACGATTACCTAAGTTTCTTATACCTGTATGTTGAGGAACTAAAAAAATGCATTCGCACAAAAGTATTGCCTAGCGGGAATTAAGCTCTCCTTGTTAAAAAATTCAAATAACATTGTTCCATTGAAAATTACCTCCCGATTAATTTTTACCATAGAGGCCCTGGAAATGTTCTGCACCTAGGGCCCCGCGCAGCTTAAACCCGCCACTGGAAAGGTACAGATCTCAAGGAAAGGTTTTATGAAGAAGAGTTACAAAAGGTGCTAAAAGTTTCTAGCGATTTTTGGAGAGTAGAACAAATTTTAAAAACAAAAGGACGCGGTTCCAAAAAAGAATATTTTGTTAAGTGGAGAGGATTTGATTCAAGGTTTAATTATTGGGTTAAGGCATCATGAATGAAATGATGAGTGATTTTTATGTAACTTTACCTAGTAATTCTAGTATGGATTATTTTCCAAATAACACTCAATTATCATATTGTACAAAATTAATATCTCTTCTCATGTTGAGCGGAGAATGGGAAGTTGGTTTGGCACAATTTTTCGCACCCAGAAATTGGTTTAATATCTACATTTACAATAACAAATATGCAATATATACCGAATTTGAAAAAATTACCATTAACGACGGTACGCGACATACTATAACATATGCATATGATGCTGAAAAAAATATGAAAATTTTTATGATATTAATCAACTTATCGAAAAAGATTTAAAGAAAAATTCTGTTTATTTCGAACCCAATCTGGATGGTGAAAATGTAACAATTAACATTTCAGAAGGATTTGAGTTATTTCTTTCAAAAGAATAGTCTCCAAAATTATTATATATGTTACATTTAAGCAAACGAAGATATTATTTTAAAAAATACAACAAGGAAAAAATCAAGACTTTCATTAGAATCTCATTTGCAAAATTTTACAATAATTAATAAAAATCCGATAAACATAATTACTCGCACTATTACATTAAATTTAATAAAATCTGATTAAAAAAAACGCAATGAAAAAGGAAAAGTTTTTCTAATATATAAAAAAATATCGAATGGTTAAATTTAGAAAGCTTCATAACTTTTACATACGAACCAATAAGAAATATATTGGAAATAAAAGTACCTAATTATGCAGAATTACAAATAACGGAAACCATGTCAAGATCGTTTTTGCGTATATTAAATCATCATGGAGATCTTATTATAAAAGGGAAAATTTTTTTTACAACAAACCCGCTCATAACCTACGATAATTCTGATATTTTAAATTTAGTTATAAAAGAATACATTTAAACATCTAAAATTGAAAAAGAAATAAAACAATTTCACTTAAATATTGGGATATACAAATCTTCTGAAGATTTGTTTGAGCAATTCAAACGTGTTAGTTTGAAACAACTTCCAGATTCAAAAGTATTATTAGACGTACCAGTTAACTGCGAAATACATTTCAGTAAAGGATTAGCAGATATGTTGGGTTTTGTACAAAACAAATTTACAGACGGTAGATATATCAGTGAATATCCCTTAGAGTTAAGCGCCAAAATTTCAGAACTTTTTGTGTATAGTGACTTGATTGAATCTAGTTATATAGGGGACACGTATGCACTGTTACTGAGAACTATTCCTTGTTTGAATGAAAAAAATAAACAAATTGTGAAAAATTATGATACACCCATTTATTTTCCATTGCGGAAATTTTTTATAGATACCATTGAAATAGAAATAAAAACAGCAATGGGTAAAAATATTACTTTTACCGGCGGTAGAACTTTTGTTATTCTTTCTTTTCGTCGTAAAAGAGTATAAAATGAAGAGACAATACTATAGTAACATCATTTTAAAAGATGTATTTGAACGAGAAAGATATTGAAAATTATTACTGCTCCCAAGTAGGAGGAAGTAATCCTAATTATTTTTCGGGGGTAGGTTATCAAAGGGGGTATTCAATATTTGGGGATCTAAGAATATACCTTACACCCATAGTTATTAAAGCAGGTCGATATTTCGGGAACCAGATATTTCAAGCAGGCAAAAATTTCATTAGCGACGTTTTGTCAGGTACGTCTTTTCGTGATTCAGCACAAAACAGGATGAGTGAAACAAAAAAAAAAAAAAAAAAAAAGACAACATGATTGAAAAATTACAACAACACGGAAAGGGTATAAAAAGGAAACGACAGAAAAAATCCAGTCAGTCCAAGAAGAAACGTAAAACCAAGGACGGAGATATTTTTTCGTAAAACTGTCAAAATTAAAAAATATTATGGAGAAAAATAATATTATGTGCCTTAAAAGTGAATTAGATCTTTTTAACAATGTTCCCATTCAAATGGGTATTGATGCTTCTGCTTTTGTAGAAATACACCCAATAGCCTCCCTAACTAATAAAACTCCTAAAGAATTTTACATAAGCGGAAATGGTAAACACTATTTAGACCTTTCGCATACTATTTTACATTTAAAAATTCAAATAAAAAAAAATACTGGACAAGATTTAGTTGCGGCAGATGAAGTGGCGCCTGTCAACTACATTTTAAATACAATTTTTTCGGAATGTTCCGTATTTTTAAACGATAAACAAGTTTCACCACAAGTTAATTATTCTTATAGAGCAATTTTGGAAAGTTTGTTGCTCACTTCTAAATCTACACAGAATAGCTTACTGTCGTCTGGTTTAATTTTTAAAAGACACCACTGGACAACACGATTCGGCCACTGCAAATTCAACAAATGCAGGTTATAATTCACGTAAAGTAAAAATTTATGCAAACTTAGTAAAGTAGTGGATCTTATAGGTGCTTTGCATTTTGATATATCCACGCAACCTAAATTGTTAATTAATGGTGTGAATGTTCGAATTAAACTCGAACGAAATAAAGATTCTTTTTCATTAATGTCAGCAAATGACACCTTTAAAATTCATGTTCAGGCAGCAAGTCTTTATGTTAGAAAAATCAATGTTGTTCCTTCTATCATAATAGCACACGAAAAAGCATTAGAAAAGGTGTAGTTAAAATGCCAATTCGAAGAGTAGATGTAAAAACATTTGCATTGTCGAACGGTTTACAATCTACCACAATAGCAAACGCATTTATTGGACAATTACCTGCTCGAATGATTTTAGGTTTCATCTCCAACGAAGCTTATAATGGAAGTATATCTAGAAATCCATTTAAATTCAGTCATTATAATCTTAATTATTTAAGTATTTTAAGTGGAAGCCAGACCATCCCTGCTAAACCAACCAGATTTCGATAAAAATTTGTATGCTCGAAGTTATTTAAGTTTATTTACAGATTTAAATCAATATCACACTTCTCCAAACATCAATATAAATTTTAAAGAATATAAAGAAGGTTACACGCTCTTCGCAATCGATTTGACGCCGGATATAGGAGCAGGAGAAAGCCATATAAGCGTCATAAAAAATGGTAACATTGCCATCGACATTAAATTTGCTAAGGCATTGCTAGAGATAGTCACTCTAATCGTGTACGCCGAATATAGAAATACAATAGAAATTGACAAATCTCGCGGAGTTATTACAGATTACTGAAAATATAGATGAAATTCTGTAGTTATATGAAAATGAAATGCTTCAAATGGTAAAAAAATGTGAAGGAGAAAAGCATGTAATTTTACATGTTGGTAACGAAAATATTTTCAGATAAAATTACTGTTACTCGTATTGCATTTTTAATAGCGTTTTCTAAAATTCTTATTAAAACACATCCAAGAGAAAAAATTGAAGTTCTTAAAGATTTATTTAGTGTTTTGTATATTAATTTGCATTTTATAGAAAAATGGACACTAACTCTCTGTCGTTTTGCCTGCAGCGATATACAAATAAAAAAAACTTTTGGAGGTGTACATGCTTCTGATACTTTACCATCATTGAAAAAAAATTCTCATCATTTATTGTGAATTTAGATCTGCATTCGTTACCTGGAACACACTGGGTTGCCATTAAATTTAATGAAAAAAATGCTTAATGATTCTTTTGGATTACCACCTACCAACAGAAATATATTACGTTTTTTAAAAAGAAACTCTAACGAAATATCTTTTAAAGAACAATGCTTTCAACAAAACTTTACGATGACTTGTGGATATTTTTGTTTGTATTTTCTCTTTTGTTCTGTTCGATTTTTAAATTTAGAACACCTTGATGCTAAAAAAAAAAAAAAAAACCGAAACCCTTATTGTATCATTTGTGCGTCAGAACTTTAAAGAGCGCACGTGTTGCCATTTTTCTCACAGAAAAAAAACAGAAATGTGTGTCGTGGATAAATATGCAGAACACCCATAAACATTAATCATTGTTTTCCTAATCTGCGTTTGTAATGATCGACAGATGGTGCTTTTTCAGCTTTTGTTGTTAGTAAATATAATAGCCACGTGTATTTATTATTGTTATTTTTGTTATTCTACTTAATATTCTACTATAATTTCTCCGCCATTACATCATGGAAAATTGATTGCTTTTGGAAAAAAATATTTCAGTTTATTCGAAGTTCGATCGGAAGTAGATTTTTAACTGAAGCTGAACAAACCAAATCATCTGATTAATTCTTTACTTCCATTAGCCAAAGCAACTGAAATTTTAAATTTGTCATTTGGAAATAAATGGAAGCTTAATTCTGGATTTCTTGATCCTTTGGAGTTACACTGTAGCACACAACACTATGTGTTATCTTTTTTACCGGATTTATTCATTTTTATTCAATGAATATATGTGAAACTAAACATCGGCAAACAATGGCGGCTTGATCAAAGCCAAATTAAAGCATGTTATTTGTAATTTCACCTTAGCCCACCAGAGGGCGAGCATTTCATTACAATCGCGGATCATGGAACACTACAGTTATTTTTTTGTGAAAGAAGTAGAAGAAAACGACTCCCATTTTACTACAAAAAAATTAAATATTGGACATATTCATAATTTTTTAATTTGAAAAATTGTATTTGCAATGCTCTTAATTTCAAACCTGAGAATGAAAATAGATCACTTCAATATTTAAAAATTTTAAAGTCTGCAGATGTGGTGCATCTTATTCATGATAAAAATAATGAACATTTGTATGGATATCTCTACCTTAAAAAAACGCAGCATGAAAAATTAATTTATTTTCTCATTGCAATGTATTATATAACACAATGCTAGATTGTGTCAGCTCAAAAATGTTATCAAACATCAAGTTTTGCATGTATGGAGTCGTCAACAGAATCTGACAACATTAAATTAGCATATTATGTTTTGCTAAAAGACGATATTTTAATAGAACTGCAAAAAAAATGTAACTAATTAATGCATTAAAAATATATAAAAATTAGCGTTATTATATAATGTATTTAAAAAAGAAAAAAATGTATATCTTTTGTTTTTTACATCTAATATGTTATTTTTAAATGTAATGCTTATATTTTTTACTTTTTAAAAATATGCATTTTTCTATATGTAATATTTTTTTTTTTTTTAATATTATAATGGGTTTTTATTTCATATATATTTTTCTAACATAAAAATATTTAAAACAAAAATAGATTAATAAGAAATATTAAAAAATGAAAAAAATACCTGTAAAAATAAAATAAATTTTAAAAATAAGATTTATGCTCACTTACTTTTTACTTTCTTCTATATTCAATAGAAGAAAGTATTGGATTCGTAAAAATTTTCGACCTCAGGTTTTTGATGGATTTACACGTTTTGAGAGCTGTAGAACATGATTTGACCATTTTTAGATAATGTCTGTCTGTCTCTGTGTGTGTGTGACAAAATTTTGTGGCAACTGAATCTCAGGAACTACTGCATAGAATTTTATACAAATTGGTATGTAGTTGCACCTTGACATAAATTAGTGCCTATCAACTTTTGATAAAAATTGTCTTACAGGTTGCGCTGCCATCCCGCTTTTTCTAAATTTTTAATATGGTGATATAGAACAAAATTTTGTATAAATGTGCATAAAGAGAATTATTTTTTAGTAATCATTATTAAATTTACAAAAGTTAATTATAATAGAGATAGTCAACTGGGAAAATTTTTTTGTATGTGTATGAGCCTCGCCACCCTCCCTGAGGGGGAAGTCTCCCCTCAAGGGGAGTAAATTTTCAAGATGGGTATCTTTCGAAAGGTCTCGTCAATACCTTTAAAACGAATGGTTGAACTATAAATCTGTGATAATTTAAAACAAAGTTATCGATTTTTTTTTACTTTTAATGGAAAAAAAAAAAAAAAAAAACTTAGAAAATAAATCTTATTTATTTTTTTTTTTTTAACGAAATTTAACCAAACTTGGTTGGCCCCTGACATAAACTGGTGCTGATTAGATTTGGGGATGAATCACTCAATAGGTGGCGCTGTGATCATATTTTTTCTAAATTTTTAACATTGCAGTATAGGACAAAATTTCGTATCGATGTACATAATGAGAATTATTCTTAATATGAATTATTGATAATAGTAGTAGTTATTTTGGGAATTAACCCCCTAAAAAAAATTGGAAAAAATTTTTTTTTTTTTTTTTTTCTCTTAAATATTGTTAGAGTGAATTTGTATAGGCAAATATAGAAGAAAGTCTTGTGGTGACCACAACATACTAGTTTTTTTTTTTTTTTTTTAATTTCTTCTTTTTTCTTTATAATTTTGAATCATATGTCAGATTTTTATTAATTTTTTTTTATAAAATACAATACACAAAAATAGAGGTGCCAAGTTTCAATAACAGCTATCAGTAATCAGAGTTACACATTTATGAAACGTGAACCGCCTTACGGTATATTTTTTTTACACACAAACTCACATATAATAATGAATTCCTCAGTTTTTGTAAACAAATATATATCAATTAAAAACTTAGAAAAATTTATGAACAAAAATAAATAAATATGTATTTCTTTACCTTCTTACAAAATGAGATTTTTTTTTTTTTTTTTTGAGGGGGGGGGGGGGGGTTTACAAAAATTTATTTTATTTATTATTATTTTTTAATAATCTTTTTTTTTTTTCCTCCAGACAACTGTTTTTGTGGCATTAAATACTAAAACGTTGTTCTTTTCTTTATGCATCTAGCATATTTTTTGTTTGGTGATACAGTATGTACTTTAAATTTATTAAGTAAAAACAAATAGATTCATCAAGTTCAATAATAAAGACTAAAAATAATTGCATATGTGAGAAATATTGAGCACTTCTATAACTTTTTTGGTTCTAAAAGTAAGCTTTGATCGCTAGCTCGAAAGGTGGGGGAGGGGGGGGAGTCAAAATATAAATAATTAGATGAATGAGAAGTGAATCAATTTTACTTCTTTATAGGTTCTAGAATCTAATAAAGCAAGTTTAAAATGAATATTGACATTTATGTTACTGATGGACGATGGAGAAAAATCGGCAAACTAAAGGCTTCTGCAGAGCTTTTAATCGTCGATGGCTAGATGGAAATAAGAAAAGGGGGGGGGGGTTAAAAAAATTACATCAGTGAGAAATATTGTATAATTCTATTTCTTTATAGTTTCTAGAATCTAATAAAGCAAGTTTAAAATGAATATTGACATTTATGTTGTGGATGCAGAAAGATTGAGAATTGGAAAGTTTCCATTGTGTATTTTATCGTTGATCGTTAGTAGGGATTCTTTTTTTTTTTTTAAACGATCGATATCCGCGATTTTTTTAAAAGCGTATAATCCGTAATTTTATTTATGTTGCCCGTAATGCCGTAATTATTGCCGTAAATCTGTAATAATTAAGGCCAAATCGTAATAATTGGCACCTCTACAAAAATACGATAGTAAACAAAAGATTTAAAAGATATATACTTACTTCTTTTTTTTTGTCAGTTTTTTAATTTTTCTTTCTTTATTTTTATTAGAGGTTTATCCAATGTATAAAAGACTTTCCCTAGGTCTTCCTATATATGATCCGACCGTGCTTGCAACGAGTGACTAGTGATTAAATTTTACACTAATCACTCATCAGCTAACGGTAGGACTCCTCGGGGATATTTCTTTTTTCTTTTCTTACGAAGAGCCCTACTTCTTTCTTTATTTTACTAAAAATTTAAAATACGACAAAGAAAATACAAACACCTAGTTAAAATACAATACAATGATATAAAATGCGATACAATGATACATAAGTGCAATACAATGATAAATGAATAATAAAAATACATTAAAGAATATAATTATAAAAATGAATATATTAAAAAATACATTATTATTATTATTTATACTATAATTATTATTTATACTATTAATATTTATACTACTAATTTATATATTTATACTATTATTTATACTATATAATTGCAGACTGCAATTTGTATAATAAAATTTTCTTTATGCAAAAGAGAATCTTTTTTCCCGGTTAATAATATTTTTCCGTTTTTACACAATTACATGAGGATGATAATTGATCTATAAAATATATAACTTTCTTTTTCCATTAAAATTTCAGTTTCTTCTTTTTTGAGTTGCCAACTATTCTTAAAATTCTAATCATACTATTAAACACATTGTATTCAATCAGTGAATTTCATTGTTGCTTCGTGGTTTCATTGTTATTCATCTGCTTTGAAATTTTGCTTTTTTAAATCCATATGACTCCTATTCTGGTCGTGGCAGGCTGGGGGAGCGTTGCAGGCGTGAAACTAGTTTAACCCCACAGGCAAGTCACAAGTATTGCCGCCTGCCTCCTTCCTTCCTTTCTTAAGTTTCTTAAATTATTTTTTCATAAATTTTGATATTGTTTATGGTTTTAAGTTAAGATTTGTTGTGTTACATTATTGATTTGTTTGTTTTGCAGGCTGTTAATGAAAATGGCTGATAATGATCTGGTTTCTTTAAATTTGTGTATTTCATCCCCTGATCATTTTTTTTTTTTTTTTTTTTCATTTTTCTGAACTTCTCAAATTTTTTTTAAATCTTATTGGTCATTGGTGTTTCAGTGATCTTGTATCTGTTGCTTGGCTTCTACTATCCTTAACCTTAATAAATCATCATTATTATATATATATATATATAAATATATACAAATATTTTTAAAATAACATAAGTAAAAAAACATTTTTTTTTATATAAAATGTAAAAAACACACATCTAAATTATCAATTGCTACCTATATCTTCATACATATTTTTGTAATGTCAGTAACATCTTGAATTTAACCCGCCATTTAAAACAAATTTCTTATCATAGAAAGCAGAGAGTCCAACTTTATTTTGGGCAATTGTATGAATATTATGATTTTTAGATACTATACTGTATTGTTGTTGTCTAGTAAATGTCTTATTTAACAAAATTTGTCTATACATGTCAACAGTAAATGATTTTAAGGTATTTTTTTTAACACCCTTTGCTGTTTATCGGCAAGAAAATGCATACATTTTTTATTTTAAACCCACGGATTCTTTAATATGTTCAATTGTTTCACATTTTAAAAATCCTAATTTTGATTTATTAGTCTCATCATGCAAAACGTGTCCTTTTGGAAAATTACTTAATCAGTAATATCCCCAAAATATTTCTTAATATCTTTATTTACATTTGTTGTTTGTATGTCCATGTACAATAAGTTGGTATCTATATAGACTAATTGGCACTTATCCTGATAAATTTTTTAAAAATGTGAATACAGTAGAGAGCCAGAAATCCGCCGACCTAAAATCTGCCAAAGTCCAAAATCTGTACAGCTTTTCAGATACAAACAATGAAATTTAAGTTACAAAACTGCAAATTAGAATTTTTGTAAAAGATCTTGAATGCAGATTTTGTGCTTGCATTTTATGATTACAATAACAAAAATATGAAAAACTGCAAGAACAAAGTTGCTGAAAAGGAAATTATCTACAATAAATTAATCAAAAGAAAATTATGATTATTATGATGATGATATCAATAAGGAAAATAATAAACTATTTTTTAAAAAGGAATGCTATCTGATGAAGGCATAGTTGTAAGGAAGAATTCAGTTAAATTCTTCGAAAAATAAATTTGTGTTACAAAATAAGAATTGAAGACTATTTGCAATAGACAAAAAAAAAAAATATCAATGATATATGCGTGCATGTTCAAGTGTAGCTTAAAACGAACTACATGTGAACAGATTTTGTATAGATTTGATGAATATTTTTTCATCTTCATTTATTGTTTTCATTATAAATATTTTTTTAATGTTCAGTGTTATTCTTATATACCTAATAATATACAAGTAAAATTGTGTTATTATTCACTGGTATATGTTTAGTTTGATTAATATTCTGCTTTTATTATTCAAATTGAGTATGATTTTTTATGGACTCCAAAATCTGCCAAATCCTAAAATCCGCACAATCTCTGGTCTCGAGCTGTGCGGATTTTTGACTCTCTACTGTAGTACATTTTGTACATGTGTAGATTACTGAGTTCAAGAACCTCAAAACCTACATAAATGGGTTTATCAAGGAATAATTTAGGTCTTTTTAAATCATAAACAGAAAAATTTTCGTTTATTATTTAAAAGTTTTCTAATAAAGGGCTCGCTAAATATTTTTTACAATCATTTTCATTTAATCCAGCTTTTACATTCATTCGCTTACGTACGTTTTGAATCGATTTCCCATAAAAACAGTTATTCATCATCTTGAAAAATGCTTTTTCAAAATCATTTTCTGCTTTTGCCCTTTTCTCATTATTAAAATTTACAGAAGATTTCAAAAATGGGTACTGAGAAAACGCTAAAATATATATTGTGAATTTTTTTAATAACCAACCCATGTTCCACATAAAATTTTAAATTAAGATAATGCGTGACATAATTTTGTTTATCATAAAAATTAGGAGTTAATTTTTTACACAGAAATGTAGATCGTATATTAAATTGATCACATAACTTCTGCATATATGGAGAAAGCATTTCAAAAGTAATATTTAAATGTTTAGGTGCCATGGGTAAGTCATCATGCAAATCGTGTAACGCAGGGGGTAATAAAGATCTACTTCTAGCCAACATTAGAGTTTTCATCAAGGCTTAAAATATCAAAATTGTTTATTTCCTCTTTACTTAACCAATAAAAATCTCCTACACCTAACGGTGACTCATAATATGCCCATATAAATTATTGCAGTCAACTGCAAGTATGAAATTACTTGGTAAATCTGAATAAAAAAATTCTGGTAAGAAAGTATTATTAGCTCGTACATAGCGTTTACCTAACAGTGAAATACCACCCCTCACCTGACGCTCTAACCAAATATATTCGGTTACGTTACTAAATAATTTTAATTCTATTTGACTATATTTCAAATCAGCATCCCATGTTAACTGTGCACTCATTATAAAATGTACAGGATCTAAATTATAATACTTTAAAGACGTTCGATGAAAATAAAGAAAAACTTTGGCAAGCAGCACAGTGTCCACATTTTGATAGAGCTCAAGATAATCGGCAAAGGTTTTACAATGAAATGAACTAAAAACTAATAACGCATGCTGATATTCTTCATCACTAATAGTCGAATCGTTTAATACATTATAAAATGCAGTTATAGGTGGTAGTTTAGTTTCTGTTAATACATCTGTCGTACTAAGATAAGAATAAGGGAAAATTCCTTTTCTCAACAATAAACTTTCACACGGACCATAATCATTAAAAAAAGAATTGAAAATAGGAAAATGATGTTCTGACTTTTTTAATTTTCAACTAAGTTTATCTAAAGAAAGTACCTAAAAAAAAAATAGGAGTCTAAAAATTTGATATCATTTAAAGTAAACATTGTAAATTTTTCAATGTTCGTAGGAATAATTTCAACAAGCTTTGCATAATTTGCAGGTAAATATTTTAATATCAGGTGACTATCATAATTACGAAGATTATGAATTATAACGGGTATAAAATATGTAGAACGATAATTTTTAAATTACATCCTTGATGAGCTAAACCTCTTACACTTCCGTTACCCCAATGGCAATGGTCGCACATGCGTATTTCTCCGGGTTTAAATCTTTTCTTTTTACATATATTGCAGTAATTTACATCAAAATCAAACGGTAAATTTTCATCAATAGGATTAATTATTTTTATTTCTGCAATTAATTTTTGACAAAGTTTTTTCATAGTTTCTAAAAATATTAGTACAGCATCCTCACTGCAATAGTATTCATGAAATATAGCTTTATCATTTATATCTGTAGCTATTATTAAATAAATTAGGTACATGTTTTTCGATAGACTCTGTAAAACTTTGACTGGAATCTGGTAAAGCATGTTGTAAATTTTGTGTCATGCATTCGAAATCAGCAAAGACACAAAGAGGATGATACAACATTTTAGCTAAATTTTTAAATTTCAAAGTTAAATTATGAGGTACAGATGTTTTTTGAGGTTTGTTAAAAACGCAAATTTCTTCATGTAATTTTAACGTCGTTCTCCTTTTAAAGAAGTTAAGACAAAGTCGACAAAAAAAAACCTTGTTTTTGTTTACTACTGAGTAACCTATTTAACAATTTTATCAGAAAGAAATGATTTTGATAAAAAAATAAATCTACAACGTTTTTAAAATTATCTTTTTTTTTTTCCCCCTGAATATATTTCATTATCTTCGTAACCAAAGATATTAATCCTGGACGATAGGACCCATGCCCCAGCCCACCCGGTTCCCGCTGTTTAATGTATTTTCCTAGTCAACTTTGTCCCCTTATTACTTCCGGTGTGAATTTTTTTTTTTTTTTTTTTTTTTTTTTTAACACACTTGACATTGAGTTTTTTTTGCTTTTGTTCCCATGCTATTTCTATGGGATTTTTAGCCTTTTTTCCTCTCTTTTTCTACATTCTAAAGTGGTGGTGCAGTCTATAGATGTTAAACTCTACTTACCTGCAATTTCCCCCATAGACGTAATGTATTTGAATACTTTTGAGTGTCCCTGTACACGAACCATTTGCTTCATCTCAATGAAAAGGTTACTTTAGCATCCCTATATGATACACATTTAGAATATTGATTTTTATATCATTTAAATTCTCAAACAAGGGAATATTTTTATATAACATTGGAAATGAAATATTTTCTATATCTTTTATAACTACTAATTCGGTTACATTTTTTTTTTTTTTTTTGAGGAAATAAATGCGCAATAATACTATAAATAAAACATAAATTATCTTTGCAATGTATATTTAATATCGCATGTTTATTTTTCAAACCCGCCAGTAACTCAGTATTTTTACATCCATCCACCCCTTAAATCTCTATATTGACCCACATGTAAATCTAAAAAAATGATCCGTTTGATTGTCCAACTGCTACCATTCCTCACAAATTCATCAATACTAAAGAAAATTTTGTTAAACGCATTTATGATAGCGCTTTGTAATTGATAAGAAGTCAGCACTCGTTCACAATTAAATTAGAGCAAAAGTAAAAATTTTGTTCTTTTTCATTAGGCGTGCCTTCATTTTTTACAAATAATATGTTAAGACATAAAAGTAATCTCAACCTTAAAAGTAAATGTGTGTTTAAAATATTCATTATTAAAGGAAAGGAGTGTATTAAAACAGTATAAGGATTGCGATAATTATGAAAATACGCATGATATGTACGTAAAAATCCTCTATGTGCTGTGTCTAATAATAAATATAAATCTTATCATTTTTTAGATGTGTATTTTTTATAATACTATATGAAATAGTTAATACTATTAATAAAAATATTAAAGATATTTAAAAAAATCTTTTAAAAATCCATACTTTGATTTGAGTTAAAAATAAGTTAAAATGATGATGTAAAAAAAAAAATTTTGTGCAAAAAACATCTACATTAAAATTATAGTAAAAAAATAAACAACAAACAATATAAATAAATGCAATTAGTTTTAAATGCACTCTTCTATATTATCGAGCACTTTTTTTTTATATTTCAATTTGATCAAGAGGGATGTTGAAGCGGTTACGTATCTGCCCATTCTCTTTTCGAAACAAACATATGTAATTCACATTTCGAAAGACTGCTGTTTGCACATATAGTCCTTTTCCTATATGTATTGATATGAATGGTATATCACAGGCATCTTCTTTTTCATTAGGGGAGAGGTCGATATTCTTTCAATTCTTTTTCTTTAAATCTATTTTAGACGGTGTAAGTGTACAAGCAGGGAACGGTTGTGACATACCACCCAGGTGTTCATCTTCATTGTCGCTCAAATTAATCACAGTTATTTTTCGCTTTCTCATAGAGAAATTGGATTTGGGTATCTTTTTTTTAAATGGCTCAGATTTTCTTTGATAGTATTAAAGTTATCAAAGTTTTATCATCACGGCCAGTTACTGATATAAAGAAAATTATATCATATACTTATTATAATCAAAAGCAGTCTTTGCATAAGCAAATTTTGCAAATTTCACATTCCCATGAGCTCTGCATAAGGTGTCCTAATTTTGTTTTTTTATTGTTTTTGCGGCATTTCAGGCAAGTTTTTTTTTGCTTCCACAGATTTTTTTACTATTATGTTTGTGCTCGAAAAAACTTTCAAATGCTGAAATAGAACGTTTTCTTGATGAATAATCTTTTATCAGTTGCTCTATCAATTTCATTTTGAAATCATGCAAGGTTGGTGGACGTTGCACAGCCGGAAAGTTCGTCACAGTCATTATAATAGAAAAATTTACCATGGTTGTATCCATCATAAACCAAAAAAGATAATACCACCATTTCATCGATTTTCTTGCTATGGTATAGTACTTTCCTTTTTGATCGGCCAGATCAACTCCTCCCATATATTGATTGTATAATTTGGGGGGAAAGCTTCAGGGCAGTTTACTTCAATGGTTTCTATTCCTTTTCTCCATTTACTTTTCACTGTGTTGTGATCTACATTCGAAGAAATTATGCTGATTTGTTTTTTGTCCATCCAGGTGCTGCATAATATTTTTCTTTCTTCATTGCACTGAAAAACAGATATCTCTCCTTGTGACTTTAATTGTAGCTGTTTAATTTCTTCAGGTAGCTGCTTCCGATTTTTTAAAACAGTTCCGCATGCATGCATTTCCTTATTAAGTAATTCTCGAAGCAGTTTGACACTCGTAAAAAATCTGTCAAAATATAAAGTATGGTATTTAGCTTTTAATGGCTCTGTCAAATTCATCACGACATCGTAACCTAATCCGTTACTTGTTCTTTTCACTGCATCATTTTTACCTCCATATACATTAAAATTATAAACGTAACCAAGAAATGAAGTACATAGCATCCAGACTTTAATACCTCTTTTTGCAGGCTTCAGTGGCATATACTGAACAATTCCCAGCCCTCCTTTGAATTTGATGAGTGCTTCGTCTACTGCCATTTCATTATATGGGTGGAAATGATTGCGAAAATTATTTTTTAAATCATTAGAGAGAGGTTCAAGTTTTTGGAAAGCATTATAATCTGGATGATCTTTATCGTGCTCGTTTGCTCGGTCTGATAGGTGAAAATACTGAAGTATTTTAAAAAATCGATTTCTTGGCATAATTTTCTTTATCATATCATGGCCTAGTATGGGATTAGTGGACCAATAATCCCGAAGTTTGCTCATTCTAACTAAACTCATGATGAGTAGTACTGCTATAAATGCCCACATTTCATTATTACTTTCAATGGGTTTCCAATTTTCATCGGTCTTTCCCCCTTTTTCCGCTACAAATTCAGCATATTTGTTAGAATTTTGACGAATGCCTTCTAACATTTCTTCATTAAATAGCAATTTGAAGTAATCTAGTTCCGTTGATTCGGCTGTCAACGTGTGTTTTGGTCCTGGATTCCCATGAAACGTCTTTCGCTTTGCACCAATGATGCTTTCACTTGAACACCAAGTAAAGGAGTCATCATCTTTTTCTCCATTTTCATCATCTGATTCCTCACTTTCAGAAGATGTATTTATATCCGCATTACTTAGAGGGCATATAATTGATAGACCTTTATCTGAAAAGTCTTCTTCCAGATCAATATCAGAATCAGAATTAAATATGTCATTAATTTCTTGTTGGGTTAAAACCTTTTTTCTTCTAAAAGCCATTTTGCATTAAAAAAAATCAAATATTTTCTCTAATAAATATCTCAAAATAGAAGTCGCTGTCTTCTCATGAAAAGTCAATGAAGCAATGAGGATTTTCAAGTGAAAGTGACACTTGTTTCTTTCTCTTTTGTTCGGGAATGACAGCTGCTAACGCAATCCATCACTGACCTATTCCCATGCCTCCAAGACTGGCCACTCGTTATCGGAAGGGGGGATGAAATCTATTGAGCTAGCCTCGGCTATAACGGGATTGAAGTAGCTGGGATGATTTGGGCTACTACGGGATCAAAAAGGTTAAATTAAGAGATCCAAAAATTCTACAAGATGATGACGTCATAAATTTACAAGCTGTGAATCAAATTTCTAATGTGATCCTCACGTCTGAAACTATTGCTAAAGAAACAGAAAAAGATCCAAAATTATCAACTTTGAAAAAGGAACTTTTGTTAGGCGATAATTATAATACTGATTACTCATGACAAAATGGAATCATTTTTAAAGGTCATAGAATCTACATTCCAGAGACTTTCCAGCAAACAGTATTAAAAGAATTACATGCTACTCACATCGGCATAACAAAAATGAAGCATCTGGCTAGACGATATGTTTACTGGGAAAAAATTGATCAAGCCATTGAAAATCTAGTAAAAAGCTGTAAAGAATGTGCTAACTTGCATAATAATCCACCAAAAGTTGCTGTACACCCTTGGGATAACCCTAAAGATAATTGGGAATGAATACACATAGATTATGCCGGTCCCTTCCAAAATCACTATTTTTTTATATGTGTCGATGCAAAGTCAAAGTGGGTAGAAATACGCATGTCAAAATCAGCTCCAAATACTAGCTCAACAATTAATCTCTTAAAAAACATTTTCTCAACTCACGGATTTCCTTTAATACTTGTATCAGATAATGCGTCCATATTCACAAGCGAAGAATTTCGAACGTACTGCACCACTTGGGGGATAGTTCAAAGGTTTATAGCCCCAGGGCATCCTGCCACAAATGGCTTGGCAGAACGAAATGTGCAAACCTTTCAATGACGTCTGAAGTCAATGACAAATGAAGCTGGTACCCTTAAAGAAAAAGTTCAGAAAATATTGCTCCATTATCGTGCTACTCCTCTAAGCTGCGGTAAATCTCCAGCAGAACTCTATCTTCATCGTAAAATTCGTATAGAATTGGATGCACTTCTGCAAAAATCAACTCGTCAATCTAATTTTATCAGTGAGCCAGTACGAGCTTTATCCAAGGAAGAGAGAATTCAGGCCCGTGTGTACCAAGGCAATTTGGGAATATGGCAGTTTGGTGTTGTTATTCGTAAACTGGGGACTCGTCATTACCTAGTGAAGCTGGACTCAGGGCGTACCCTGAAACGACATATAAATCAATTAGTTTCAACTCGAGTGCATCTGGCAGATAAATATCAATCAAAGGAAACAAATAGTTCCAAATCATCAAAACATGTCACGTTCACTACAAGTACAAAAATGTGTGATAATTCACCAACTTCAAGGGTAGATGATATGCTAACAGAGTTGCATATCCAGAGAAATGATAAAGGACTCCTGAGCAAACCTTCAACATCCAGAGACCATTCAGCAACATCAACATTAACACCTTGTAATATCTCAACTTCAAACACCCATACTGTATATCGAAGATCAGGGAGGACAAGACGCCCTCCACAATATCTTTTGGACTACGTAACATGACTTTTACAAAAACTTTTATTATCAATATATGTATATTATTTTCTTTACAGTTTATATCTTTCAATTTTATAGGTCAACAAATTTAGTGTGGGAGATTGTAGTATCCATCAGACAGCGCTGTAAGTTGTACATCTATGTATATATTTTATATGTTTGTACATATTCTGTAAATGTGTATGTAGAACATTCAGTCATAGAATAAACACGTTAAATGTATCGTCTGCGTTCTCTATGTTCAATATCAAATCATATCAAAAAGATATGAAATATTTGTTACTTTTTTTTTAATTTGTAACGATAGCTCTGTAGCGCCTGAGCCAATACATATGAGTATGTCCTCTATCTATCGGTTCAGGGGTAGGGTAGCTACAAAGCTATCAAATAAACGAGTTTTTTCACTGTGCAACTTCGAGGGCAGTTCGATTGTGTATGAATTGCAACGAAGCATGTGATCAACGGAACAACTTGTTTTTGTTGTTTGCGTTGCAGAGTAATTTACACTGTTTTTCAGTGTAAATTACTTTAACTATGAGCGATTGATTTTGACTAAGTAAGCGTGAGTTTATGTTAAAATATGGATCTTGTCGTGTAAAAATAATTTTAATTTTAAAGTTAATTTGCTCCTTAAACATGGAGCACGTCCATAGTAAGTTATTCTCACGCTTACGAAAAAAATTTAGAACGTAAGGTAGTGGGGTGTTCTTTTGTTCAAAATCCAAACAACGGATGTAAACGGCCAACAATTGGGCCTTCATATTTGTTACTTTTTTTAAAATTTGGATTAATAGCTTTGTAGCACCTGAGCCAATACATATGAGTATTTCCTCTATCTATTGGCTCAGGTGTAGCTACAAAGCTATCAAATAAACGAGTTTTTTCACTGTGCAACTCCGAGGGCAGTTCGATTGTGTATGAATTGCAACGAAGCATGTGATCATCGTGAACAACTTGTTTTTGTTGTTTGCGTTGACACATGCTTTCATTGCAGAGTAATTTACACTGTTTTTCAGTGTAAATTACTTTAACTATGAACGATTGATTTTGACTAAGTAAGCGTGAGTTTATGTTAAAATATGGATCATTTCGCGTAAAAATAATTTTAATTTTAAAGTTAATTTGCTCCTTAAACACGGAGCACGTCCATAGTAAGTTATTCTCACGCTTACGAAAAAAATTTAGAACGTAAGGTAGTGGGGTGTTCTTTTGTTCAAAATCCAAACAACGGATGTAAACGGCCAACAATTGGGCCTTCATATTTGTTACTTTTTTAAAAATTTGGATTAATAGCTTTGTAGCACCTGAGCCAATACATATGAGTATTTCCTCTATCTATTGGCTCAGGTGTAGCTACAAAGCTATCAAATAAACGAGTTTTTTCACTGTGCAACTCCGAGGGCAGTTCGATTGTGTATGAATTGCAAGGAAGCATGTGATCATCGTGAACAACTTGTTTTTGTTGACACATGCTTTCGTTGCATAGTAATTTACTTTAACTATGAGCGATTGATTTTGACTAAGTAAGCGTGAGTTTATGTTAAAAATATAGATCTTGTCGCGTAAAAATAATTTAAATTTTATTTGCTCCTTAAACATGGAGCACGTCCATAGTAAGTTATTCTCACGCTTACAAAAAAAATTAGAACGTAAGGTAGTGGGGTATTCTTTTGTTTAAAATCCAAACAACGGATGTAAACGGCCAACAACTGGGCCTTCATATTTGTTACTTTTTTTAAAATTTGGATTAATAGCTTTATAGCACCTGAGCCAATACATATGAGCATTTCCTCTATCTATTGGCTCAGGTGTAGCTACAAAGCTATCAAATAAACGAGTTTTTTCACTGTGGAACTCCGAGGGCAGTTCGATTGTGTATGAATTGCAACGAAGCATGTGATCATCGTGAACAACTTGTTTTTGTTGTTTGCGTTGACACGTGCTTTCGTTGCATAGTAATTTACACTGTTTTTTAGTGTAATTTACTTTAACTATGAGCGATTGATTTTGACTAAGTAAGCGTGAGTTTATGTTAAAATATGGATCATTTCGCGTAAAAATAATTTTAATTTTAAAGTTAATTTGCTCCTTAAACACGGAGCACGTCCATAGTAAGTTATTCTCACGCTTACGAAAAAAATTTAGAACGTAAGGTAGTGGGGTGTTCTTTTGTTCAAAATCCAAACAACGGATGTAAACGGCCAACAATTGGGCCTTCATATTTGTTACTTTTTTAAAAATTTGGATTAATAGCTTTGTAGCACCTGAGCCAATACATATGAGTATTTCCTCTATCTATTGGCTCAGGTGTAGCTACAAAGCTATCAAATAAACGAGTTTTTTCACTGTGCAACTCCGAGGGCAGTTCGATTGTGTATGAATTGCAAGGAAGCATGTGATCATCGTGAACAACTTGTTTTTGTTGACACATGCTTTCGTTGCATAGTAATTTACTTTAACTATGAGCGATTGATTTTGACTAAGTAAGCGTGAGTTTATGTTAAAAATATAGATCTTGTCGCGTAAAAATAATTTAAATTTTATTTGCTCCTTAAACATGGAGCACGTCCATAGTAAGTTATTCTCACGCTTACAAAAAAAATTAGAACGTAAGGTAGTGGGGTATTCTTTTGTTTAAAATCCAAACAACGGATGTAAACGGCCAACAACTGGGCCTTCATATTTGTTACTTTTTTTAAAATTTGGATTAATAGCTTTATAGCACCTGAGCCAATACATATGAGCATTTCCTCTATCTATTGGCTCAGGTGTAGCTACAAAGCTATCAAATAAACGAGTTTTTTCACTGTGGAACTCCGAGGGCAGTTCGATTGTGTATGAATTGCAACGAAGCATGTGATCATCGTGAACAACTTGTTTTTGTTGTTTGCGTTGACACGTGCTTTCGTTGCATAGTAATTTACACTGTTTTTTAGTGTAATTTACTTTAACTATGAGCGATTGATTTTGACTAAGTAAGCGTGAGTTTATGTTAAAATATGGATCTTGTCGTGTAAAAATAATTTTAATTTTAAAGTTAATTTGCTCCTTAAACATGGAGCACGTCCATAGTAAGTTATTCTCATGCTTACAAAAAAAATTAGAACGTAAGGTAGTGGGGTATTCTTTTGTTTAAAATCCAAACAACGGATGTAAACGGCCAACAATTGGGCCTTCATATTTGTTACTTTTTTAAAAATTTGGATTAATAGCTTTGTAGCACCTGAGCCAATACATATGAGTATTTCCTCTATCTATTGGCTCAGGTGTAGCTACAAAGCTATCAAATAAACGAGTTTTTTCACTGTGCAACTCCGAGGGCAGTTCGATTGTGTATGAATTGCAAGGAAGCATGTGATCATCGTGAACAACTTGTTTTTGTTGACACATGCTTTCGTTGCATAGTAATTTACTTCAACTATGAGCGATTGATTTTGACTAAGTAAGCGTGAGTTTATGTTAAAAATATAGATCTTGTCGCGTAAAAATAATTTAAATTTTATTTGCTCCTTAAACATGGAGCACGTCCATAGTAAGTTATTCTCACGCTTACAAAAAAAATTAGAACGTAAGGTAGTGGGGTATTCTTTTGTTTAAAATCCAAACAACGGATGTAAACGGCCAACAACTGGGCCTTCATATTTGTTACTTTTTTTAAAATTTGGATTAATAGCTTTATAGCACCTGAGCCAATACATATGAGCATTTCCTCTATCTATTGGCTCAGGTGTAGCTACAAAGCTATCAAATAAACGAGTTTTTTCACTGTGGAACTCCGAGGGCAGTTCGATTGTGTATGAATTGCAACGAAGCATGTGATCATCGTGAACAACTTGTTTTTGTTGTTTGCGTTGACACGTGCTTTCGTTGCATAGTAATTTACACTGTTTTTTAGTGTAATTTACTTTAACTATGAGCGATTGATTTTGACTAAGTAAGCGTGAGTTTATGTTAAAATATGGATCTTGTCGTGTAAAAATAATTTTAATTTTAAAGTTAATTTGCTCCTTAAACATGGAGCACGTCCATAGTAAGTTATTCTCACGCTTGCAAAAAAAATTAGAACGTAAGGTAGTGGGGTATTCTTTTGTTTAAAATCCAAACAACGGATGTAAACGGCCAACAACTGGGCCTTCATATTTGTTACTTTTTTTAAAATTTGGATTAATAGCTTTATAGCACCTGAGCCAATACATATGAGCATTTCCTCTATCTATTGGCTCAGGTGTAGCTACAAAGCTATCAAATAAACGAGTTTTTTCACTGTGGAACTCCGAGGGCAGTTCGATTGTGTATGAATTGCAACGAAGCATGTGATCATCGTGAACAACTTGTTTTTGTTGTTTGCGTTGACACGTGCTTTCGTTGCATAGTAATTTACACTGTTTTTTAGTGTAATTTACTTTAACTATGAGCGATTGATTTTGACTAAGTAAGCGTGAGTTTATGTTAAAATATAGATCTTGTCGCGTAAAAATAATTTTAATTTTAAAGTTAATTTGCTCCTTAAACACGGAGCACGTCCATAGTAAGTTATTCTCACGCTTACGAAAAAAATTTAGAACGTAAGGTAGTGGGGTGTTCTTTTGTTCAAAATCCAAACAACGGATGTAAACGGCCAACAATTGGGCCTTCATATTTAATTTATGTCTCCACTACCAACCCCCCCCCTATCTAAATGATTTACTTTTATAGACAATTCGCGAATAAGGGTAAAGCCCTCGACATTGCGGTCTATCCTTTCAACTGTTGGATTTATAACATGTTTCCGCCGCATTGGAAACTTACTATAAAACAAAATTATAATAAAACAAAAATATATATATGGATAGAAATAACTTACACGTTAATGCATTTCCATAAACAAAACAGAGCTCATCAATTTTTTATTAATGATGTGTTAATCAGGCCGTTGTTTGTGTGTGCATATGTTCTTTTCCTAGGGTAAGTGTGTGTACATTATTATACCATATTTGATGACCTTGTATTAGAAATGTGATGCCCCCCCCCCCCTCAAAAAATAATTCTGGCTACGGCTTTGGTTCGAGCCCCCCCAGAAAATTTTCAAAGTCGGCACTGCTGTTCACAGAAATTTTGTACTCTAAATGATGCTAAAATTCTTCATAAAAGGGCAATAACTCAAAATAATTTTCATAAAGCAAAAATGAAAATAATAAAGATTTCGAAAATTGAATAATAAAAATAAAAAATGCAATATGAAAACAGATCTTAGTAAATGAGTATTTTCAATCTTTGAAAAAATCTTCGCAATATGTTTGTTTATGAATACTTATGTATTTAATAAATCTGCATATTCAACTACATAGATGCAATTTGATTTTTTTTTTTTTTTTTTATTTCTTTTCCTTCTTTCCTTTTTATTTTAAACAATTAAACCATGCCAATATAATTCAATGCAAATCAAACCCAATTTTCTACACAAATACATGTATTTTTCTGGAAATGACTTTTGTACCTATTTTGTAATGTTTTCTAACAGCAATATTGAAATAAACATGGATTGTAGATCAATCGCATTATACACTTTCAAAATGTTAAAAGTTTGAATTTGCAGTTGAAACAAGCATAATAATTAGTATATTACAGAGAAAAATCAAGATCAAACAAGCAAAATCATTATTATAACCAACGCAATAAGGAAGCGGTCCGAGTAGCAACGGACGTCATCTAAATATCATGTTCAAATATACATTTGTTTAAGAGTTAAGTCAATATATATATTATATATGTATAATATATATCCTTTAATTTTAACATCAGTCTGTTAACTGCTAATAAGAAAAAAATATACAACATTCTCGGTTAATTCTAGTTTAAAACGAAACATGTCAGAGAGCTATATTTTGGCTAGAGTTTTAACCAAGCATTTGAATCAAAATTAGTTTTCCATGGTAGTTAAACTAGTTTTGACAATAACACATTAAAATTACTTGATACCAGGTATTGATATTAATATTTATTTATTTATAATATTTAACTACTGAAATAAGCCACTTAAAATATTCAACAATACAGAAGTTTTAGTACTGAAAAAAAAAAAAAAAAAAAAAATGTACATTATTAAAAAAATGTTAACCTAAAGACTTTGTTTTTGAAATGACCCTCAAGGCTCTTATTACCTTTTCAAAATTTACATATTATTTACTAATGTATTAAAGATCTTGGAGTATAAAAGTTCCATTTTTATAACCACCAACTATGTGAAACATGCCAGAGCCAGAAATCAAACCTAAGGACTCTGCGTACTGTATGAATGCTCGGTACAACTATAGTATTTCCCCTCAGCTGAATTTGCCGATTTTTCTTTGGCGCCGATTTGTACGATAACGATGTCGTTCTGGATTGTTTGCGATATAATATGGCAGCCTGCATGCTATTTATTTTGGATTTATGATTTTATGATTTATAATTTAGCTTACGATTTTATCATTTATGCTATATGATTTTTAGATTTATGATTTAGCCATAATCGCCAACGAAAAATCGCCAAATCTAGCTGAGGGGAAATACTATAGTTGTTCCGAATGCTCTACCACTGAGCCACATTCATGCAGTAAATAAGGTATCTAAGCTTAAATCCTAGCTCTGGCATTTTTTGCATAATTCATAAAAAGTTCCACCTAACGCTCCAACATCTGCAATAAATATTTATGGTTAAAAAAAAAAAAAAAAAATTCTAATTAATCACTTATATTTGCAAAATGCATTATTCATAATTTGTCTTTATGAACTGATTACATTATTGCTAAATTACACATTTAATCTCATGACATCAGTGAGTATTATAAATAAAAAATTAAAAATATCAAATGCATAAATATTAAAAAAAATATTACTTATTTACCTCTTCATCTACTCTTAACATACGTAGACTTGATGCAGTATTTGTGTCATGTGAGTGATTCAAACTCAGTTTTATGACACACGGTAAAGGTGAGCACATACGGAGATAGGGATCATTTCTCTTCGTGTCACAATATTATTTTTATTTTCATATCTACTTTTGCTTGACACCCAGCATTACGCATACTTTTCAAGGATTTTTCATTTTTAGAAGAATGCTGGCATTTCCATACTTTGTGATACACATGCCTAAAAGAATATGAATAGCTTTTATTTAAGAATTAACTTATGATAATCCAATATAAAATTAATTATAAAAAATTTTGTAATTTCTTAACATGCATGTTATTTAAAACAAATTCCAAGAATGAATCATCTCTTTATCAATTATTCATTACAGATCAAAATCTAACTCAGTAGGGGAAGAGGGGGCACATTGGGACACTTTTTATAAAAGCATATTATTTTCCAATTTATAAAAGTTTTAATGATTTTGTGCATTTTTATTTAAATATTTGTGTTATTGGTCACCTTTTAAATGTGTATTGAGCATTGTTTCATGTGTTTTACAAACAGAAATAATTAAAACATAACTTATGCAAAAGTGTCCCAATGTTCCCCCATGCAGGGGCAGATTGGGACAACACTGATTTAATGATGGGGCAGATTGGGACAACCATCTTTTTATTTATCCAATTACAATATAGCAAAATATTTTGCTAAAGTAAATGAAAGGCTTTCAAAACAATGAATTGATACAATAACAAATAATAATAAAGTAGGTTATTATGAAAAAATGAAATTGTTATGAAGCATTATTGCATATTCATATCTTAACACACATCAAAACCCTGCAAGTCTACAAAAAACTTTAATGTTGTGTAGGATCATGTTGATGTCCCAGGTCCTGTTGTTGGTGATGGAAGTTTCAACACTACATCCTTCAAAGCAACTGTACTGGCATCTTCAATTTCTGGGAAAATAAAGTTCCATGATTTGTCCTTTCTTCTTAGAAAAGACACATTAATTTTTTCATTTTCTATTTGGTCAATCTTACCAATATAATGAACTGGTTTAGATGTAACACATTTTTTTTGCAAAAAACTTAATACAAAATCATTAAGTTGCACTTTATAAGTGGATCAAACATTTTCAATTTTTCATACATATCTATGTCATATGATCATATGATTCATATCAGTGGCGCACCCACGGAGGGGGCTTAGGGGGCTCAAGCCCCCTCCAGAACCTGCTGACATAGTAAAAAATTTCAGATATGCATGGAAAAAAAAAAAAAATAATACATTACTGAAACACAGATACGGTAATCAAAAATAGTTTATTAATTATATATTAAATATCAGGAATTTTTGTAATCCTTACTGTCAAACACAAAAACAATGAGCTAGTTCTTTGATTTTTAGTTGAAAGATACCCTAGACATTCCACTGCAGTTTTTAGGGATAGGCTTCTAAGGTCCTAAAGTATATACTGTTATCATGAAATTGAGTAAGTATCTAAAAAGTCAGGCAGAAGAAGTAATCTGATGCGGAAGTAAGCATGGATGTATTTGTCATAAAAATGGGATACCAGGCTCATACAATTTTGTATTTTAATTTATGAGTATTTATGGCATTTTTGTGAAAGTTTGTTTTGTCCCTGGGTAAAATTAACACATTCGCATCAGCAAATGAAAATTCTCGTTTGATATAAAATAAAAATTAGCCCTGCTCTTAGTTGTTCCTCTAAAACAATATTTGAAATTAAAAATGGACTTTGCATATTCATGTTAAACCCTTTAAATGCCGCTAGCGCAAATACATACTAGTGAAATTTCGTATCAATTGCTAAAGATAAAATTTAATGGATTAATCACAAATACGTAAAATTATTTTTCTAAAAATATACCGATTTAGAGGAATGCCAAAAGGCGTAGTTTACTGTTCAAAGTAGGGAAATGCCCCGATTACAATATGTCAAGATATTTTACAGATGCTTGGGAGGGTGAAGTCATTTATTTTTTTATAGACCATACAGTAGGATCCATGCACAGTTTTCATTTTTGCATCTGATATCACTGAGATCTAAGCCCCATTCTTGGATAATGCAATTTTTGCCTGTTATAAAAATTCAAATTTCATTAAAATATATACATATATATATATATATATATTATTGGACTATAATATCCCGTAATGACTCTGAAAGGTAACACTTGAAATATTTACGAACTGAACAGGGTTGTAGTGATTTAAATCAATTGATTTAAATCGCTGATTTAAATCAATTGATTTTTTTGAAAAAAATCACTGATTTAAATCACTTTTTTTAAATACCAAAGTTATTGGCTTTAATAGAATGAAATTGTTTATCTAACTTTAAAAAATGAGATTTTTAATTATTTCTTATGTAAATTAAAAAAAAAAAAAAGTTTGTAAGTATAACAAAATATTTCATTAGACGAACTAAAATTTCTCATTTCTTAACTTTAGGTTCATCTCTACTAAGCAACATTAATAAACACAAAAATAAATTATAGCTTAACTTTTTTTATACATATTATTATATATTTTAATAATTCATTATATTTTAATTATTTATACAAGCACTGGTGTATGCATTGTAAATATTTAATAAGTATACAATTCATTAATTGATGTTATACATATATTCCAGTTCGCCTTTGCCCACCTTGTGGGTGATATTTCAAAAAGAAAATATTTCCTTGTTTATTTAGCTCTCATACCAGTTTATGTCATTTAACAATGTCTCATATGATATTTTGAAAATAATAGCATATTTTACATTGTAGTGTTTAAAAAGCTCTAAAGGCTCCAAAAAGTTTTAAAAACATCATAACCTTTTAATTTAACAACATACAACCAGTTAACTATAGTTCAAGGCTGCTCTCACTGCTTGTTTAATGAATTGTACCCTCTAAATACAGGAGTCTGTCCAGACTTTTCACACAGGGTCCTGTTTTTGTGAAATTGTAAAAATTTCTACACGTAATTTCGTAAATCTAAATTTAGTGTGAAAATAATGTTCTTCACAAACTTTTGGCTAGGGTTTTCTTTTTGTGAAATTGTGAAAAATGTAATTTTGCAAAATAAAATTACAATTAAGATTTAATTTTTGACAATGACAGTTCAGTTTTATAGAATTAAACTCACACATATGCACAGAAGTCCTTTATAAATTAGAAATTGAGTATCAGCTTTTCGGGAGAAATACAACAAAAACGTCCAATTATTCAGGCCGTCTACGTTCGTTCCACTGAAGATTAATTTTGAAAATGAGAGATTTATCAAAGGTCTAAGGAGAAAGATTTTGTGAAGGGATCTTTTTTTAGGCTAAAAAATTTGTGAGTGGTCCTGTTTTATGATAAAAATTTTGTGAAGGGTCATGTTTTGGGATAAATAATTTTGTGAAGAGTCCTTTTTTAAGATATATAAAATTTTGTGAAAGGTCCTTTAATGGACCCAGGTTTGCCTCTGAACAGACCCCTGAAATATAAAAAAGATAAAATAATAAGTGAAAGTATTAAGACGGTAATGAAAATGTAAATTCTGTTAATGTTAAAGTGTGAAAAAATTTTCTTGCTTCAAATGATAGTTGTTAAACTTAAGTAAGAATTTTTTAGGATATATTTTTTTCTCCCTTTAATTCCCTATTCTTTTTATTTTGATTAGAAACTATGAGTAAAAATTTCTTTTTCTTAATCCATTGCTTCAGTTTTATGTCATTTTTCCTATTGAATTATCCTTTTCCAAAGTTATTTTACGTGTTCAATACTGTGGGTAAGATTTTACTTTTTTTCAATACATTATTGTAGCTACAAGTCAAAGTTACAAGTTGAGTGGCTCATACTACTGCATTTATGATTGCCATAAAATTACACTTATTACGAAGATACCATGTTGAATAAAAATATTGGTAATAAATGCCTACATGGATTTTTTCTATGGGAATAGAATACTATTTATATTTTTATAATTTAAGTAAAATAATTGATAGTGTGTATATTGTGCATATATATATATATATATACACACACACATATACACATAATAAAATACAAATGTTGTACAATAATGTATGATTACATAATAAAAATCATTAAAATCAAATAAATCTTGATTTAAATAAAAAAAATCCGATTTAAATAAAAAAAATCGATTTTTTTGAAAAAAATCAAAAAAATCAACAACCTTGGAACTGAACAAATAATTCTAATTAATACATTATATATTAGAATCAATGTTTTAGGATATTAAGAGGTTCTGCCTCCTGCTTGCTGTGTTGTCTAACCCCAACGAAGACTACATGCCCGATTTTTTCTGTTAACCGACCCTAGAAGGAGCATCGCCCCTATACTCCAGATAATTAAATAAAAATAGCCATGTAAAAATTTACACGGAAATTCTGTTATAATTCATATAGTATTAAATTTGATCAAAGTTTATTTTCGATGGAAATATTGGGGGAAGGCATTTCATTTCTGGCGAATTTTATGTTCACCAGCTTGTCATATTGCACACGGCAGTTTTTGATCGTAGATGAACCTACAACTTTATGTTTGCAAGCTCAATTCCAACCCCAACTGACCGAACTACTGTAACTTAGCATGTTATATACCAAGATAAATTCCTCGATTGCACTATTCAACTTAAATTCAGTTTCTTTCATTTGTTTATTTATTTTAAAAGAAACATTTAAAACAGATTCTTTACTATACGTAATACGTATGTCTGCATACCAGCGGCGGCTCATGAATCGAAAATAGGTGAAGAGGCATTTCACCTAACATTTTACACTGTATTCATTTATAGAGTCTAAATTTACATGTAAATAAAATGAGTATTTTTAGTTAAAGTTATGCTTAATAAAAATTATGCATTAAAACTACTTAAATATTATTTCTCAGCTCTTCACCTATTTTTGGTTCACAAGACGCTGTTGCTGCGTATATAGCCATAAACCTATTACTACACTATTATTCTTCAGCCCCCTCCAGACAGAAACTCTGGGTGCGCCACTGATTCATATTCAGAATCACTCTCCAAATTAAAGTTCATACTACCTATTCCTACTTCAGATTCACTCTCTGAATCAATTTTTATATCACGCTTTGACTGTTTAGCTCTTGCAACAACTTTTCTTTCAATTGAACGCATCTTTTTCGCATTCTGTTCATTTACTTTGTTTTGAATTATGTTTTTTTCAGGAGAAGTTAAAATGTGGCTTTTACCAGGTTTCCTGCGCGTTTTTTTTTTACAGACCCTGTTCTGTTGCATTTTGGATACGGTCGCACTGACTTGGAGGTCACTAATAAGCCTGTTTTTGATGGCAAAATTGTATCTTCATCCTTATTATCATTCATCAAAGATTTTTCTTGAAGTACTGTACTAGATAGATCTATATTGTTAGATGTTACTTGAATAGATTCTTCACCCAAATCTTGTCTAGCAGGATGACTTAAATTCATTGAAGTAGAATCAATATTGGGTTTATGATTCACTCTTGTTGCTAAAAAAATCATTTCCATCAAAAATGTTTCGATTTATAGACCATAAACCTGTGGATTTAAATCCACTTAAAATATTCTTTATTGTATATGAAGCTTTGTATGCAAAATTTGCAATTTCAGGAATATCATATATTGATATCCGTTTTCCCAGGATTGTTCTTCATCCAATCATTAAATGCTGATTTTACATTAGCTTTGAAAGGACCGAATATCGCAACATAAAGAGGTTGAAGTTGGTGAGCGGTGTGAGGGGGAAATGTCAACAATGCAATCCCATTTTCTCTGCAATGTAGAATAGCTTCTAGTGTTGAATGGCTTTCGTGATTAGGTATCTAGGATAATTAAAACTGCATTACCTTTTAGCTTCTTGATTTTTTATGAAAATGCTTCAGAATTTCAAGAAAAGTGCTTAAATTCACCAACCCGTTGGGAGTAGCACAACCTTTACTACCAAGAGGGGAACCTTTAAAAAAATAGTCCTTGTATTTATGCCTTGGAAATACAAAAACGGGAGGAAGTGAATTTCCAATAGCATTGACTATTGCACAAACTGTAACCAATTGCTCTCTTTCCGCTGACGCAGCTTGTGCAACTTCCTTCTGTTCACATCATTACTTTTGGAGGATCCATCACAGTAGAAATTCCAGTTTCATATAAGTTATAAATATTTTCAGGAGCAAACTGGTATCTGGTCATAACTATCTCATAATTATCCATGAAAGCGTTAACTGCATCGGCATTAAAAGCAGAAGCCCGTCCTATGTTTGTGTTCTCTGGTTTTCGTAATGAAAGGTCTTTATGTCAATGCATAAAGCTTTGTAAACAATCAATACCTGCCATTTTGTTTTCTTTCCAGTTGTCAGGAATAGAAATTTTCAGTTGAATTGCATGTGGACATGCAAAAAGCTCTGGTATTAGCATATGTTAGACCACAGTTAAGTTGAGAACATGATATTAAATAATCTTTCAACAAGAGTTCTTGTTCAGCTGTGTATATTTGTTGAGGTGTATATTTGGAATTAAACTTATAATTTATATTTGTAGTACACTCAATCTTATTTTCTCTCACTTTTTTCAATCTATTAAATAATGTAGATTTTGGTATATCATATTTAATTGCAACTTCCCTCACAGAAAATTTATCTTTGATGATTTCATTTATTACCTTTTCTATATTTTCTTCTGAAATTTTAGTTCTTATGTGCAAAAAATAAGTAAATAAATAAAAGTATATTGGTGTTTGAAATGAATGGGGGATATTGGGGCAGTCCCAATATGCCCCATGCATTGGTTTGGTGTCCCAACGTACTCCATCAGGTCATTTTCAAAACAAATGTTAAAGCCTAATTTTATAGAGTCCATGGGCTAATGATCTATAGTGGAAATGAAAGCTTAATGTTTATAAAAATACATAGTACTTTTAAAAATGAAAATAATTATTTCCTATTACCTAAAAAATCAACATTAATTTACTTAAAAAAAATTACTTTTCATATGATAAAATAAACTAACATTGTTCATAGGCAGCATGACTTGAATGAATGAGTTGATATCACAGATATGATGATGTACTACTAGTGCCATCTAGTGTGATTTTTTACAAATTTTATTTTGCAAGAATAAAGGGATAAAAGCCTTTGTCCCAATGTACTCCCTTCTCCCCTACATTCTCAGGATGTCATTTTATTCTGAGGATATCCTACGGATGTACGATGTGTTGTTAGGGCGGTTTCTGTTTCTTATACAAAATGTCGCCAAAACTCAAATACACAGTAATAGGAGGTCTGTGAACACTTTATATTCACTTCTTGAATGATTATAGCAGTTTATCGCTAAACAAACTTCCATATCATAGTTTACTTAGATAAAATTATGAAATACTAGCCGCCTTCGGCGACCAGCTGGTTCGCGATCCCTAAAAAATCCGACTTTACGAAACTCCCGCTCGGTGGCGCCTGCGGCGCCTTTTTCCCGTTTCAGGTCTAATAATAGCTTATTGATATATCGTGAAAATAGCTTATTGAAATCGCAGTAAATTCCCGCTCGGTAGCGCCTTCGGCGCCCTCTTCCCTTTTCAATATCTGAAACAGCCTGTTCGCTTACCATGTTATGATCTTTGAAATTTCTGACTTTAGCTAATTCCCGCTCAGTGGCGCCTGCGGCGCCTTATCCCCGTTTTAGAACTTACAACACCTTCCTCGCTCATTAGAATTTGAAATATTGAAATTTTAAAATATTACAGCGCCATCTGGCGGTATAAATTTCTGTAATATATTGTTCAATTGCAAATCAACAAAGCTTTCAAATGATGTATTACTTATGAAATTATTTTAATTAGTAGCTGAGATACAAAAGAAAACCTAATCAGGACACCTTAAAGCGTGTAAATCAGGAGAAATCTCGAATTCCACTTTCGATTTGATAATATAAAAGTATTTCAAAATTAAAATTTTATTTGCAATTAAATGTAAATTAAAATGTATTTTTTTTTCTCTTTTATTCTGCGAAATTTCTTTCAGTAATCCCCGAAACTTGCATAATTCCGGGCTACATAACGTTAAAATCCTTAGTACGGTATGTGAGCAGAAATTCGAATTCGAAACTCTGCAAAATATTAAAGAATAAAGGTGTTCTGGGTATTCCGTTGTTTTCTCCGAAACTCCCGTTCTTTTTCTACATCTTTGCCCCTTCGCTCTCCCCCCCCCTTTCCGCCGATAATAATAATTTTACACTCGAAAATATTCGTATTCGATTTACCATGCCTTAAAATCTAAATATACCAACCAATTTCAAACGCAGTAACTCATTTTTTTTCATTTTTGCCTCTTTTCCCCCTTCCTCAAGCCCTCCCTAATAATCGTACATCGTACTCTTTCAAAAATATTCACAATCGAATTATCGGGCATTAAAACCAAATACTAATAAATTTCAACAGCATATTTTTATCCCCACTATGAAGCACGTGATATCTTAATTGGTTACATTCATTTCCTTTTTTATCGCAGACCGTTGTCTCCATGTGTTTTGTTTCCGATCGAGACAGCTTAGAAAATAGTCTGCTGATAGAAAGTTTCTTTTTCTCGGTCATTTTTCCATCGACATGGGTCGACATTTTAATTAATATCTCCACAACTAATTAAAATTTTTAAATTCTGTTTTCACTATCAACTCGGGAAGGCTTCTGAGCGCACGTATGTCAAATTTTATACTTCTATGTTCAGTAGGGGCTGAATGTATAGATGCTCAGACAGACAGAGAGACAGACATCTTCTTTTATTATTATAGATAGATAATTAATGAAATATAATTAAATAAGTTACTCTAAAGTAGGGATGGACTGGATATGGATTTTACCGGATACGGATATCCGGCATTCCGGAAATATTTAATTTGCCGGATCTGGATATCCGGCAGTCCCCTTTCCCAGTAAACATGAAAATTTCAGTTTTTTAAGAGCACACCACACAGTATTTAAAAACAGGTATTTGAATTTGGTTTTTATGCAACTGGATTCCATTCACATACATAAAAATGTCAATACCATTAGGATAATAAGCAATAATAGTTTTTTTTTTTTTTATCAATTCTTATGCTTATGTGTCACTTTTGATAGTTAGGTTCCCCGTGGCAGAGACAGAAATGCTCTTGCAGAAAGATTTTACTTAAGTCAAATAAATTTTGACATTGTGTTAAAAAAAAAAAAAAAAAGAGAGAGAGAGAGAGAGAGAGAAAGAAACTCAAAGAATGGTTTATAAACTGTTCTGCAGAACAAATTTTCGTTTCTGCAGATACGATCGCCCCAATCCTGAATAAGGAGAGGAGATAAAGCGGATGTAACTCACTTGGGCTAGCTTTGATACGGCAGGCATTAGCGATTTGTGATGTGGTGATATGATTCGGTGTATCGACACTTTTCACTGGTAACCTCTTCACATCGGAACTTCATTTTCGTGTCTCCAAACTTTGTTTTCTCGCCGCGCCTGCCGCTCGTGTCGTGTGTATTTATTGTATTGCAAAAAGATGTTTTTTCGAAAGAATGTGGCTTTGCGAATATTTTCCGAATTTCATATTTCATGCATAACAAATATGAAATTTTTTTTAATAAGTGCGTGATTGCTGCTGTACCGATTTTCATACATTTTCTGATTTACGCATGACAAATTAGTTGCATCTTGTGATTTTTTTTTCTTTAATGTTTTCGAAGCGTGCATACGTGCGTAGTAGTAAATACACGTACATTTTTAAAAGCTGCATTAATTTTAATGTTTGGTTCAAACTATGCAATACATTTCCCAAATATATGCAGAAATAAGACTATGGGGAAATTTGTAACGTTTGTAGTTATACGCAAAACAAAAAATGAAGCTGAATGCTTACCTTGCTTCAAAAAATAGAAAATTAAGAAATTAATCTTAAAAATACTTTGATTTTTAGCATTTTATATGTAGTAAAAAATCTTAGCAGTAAATATTAATGGGTATCTTAAGTTATAAAACTGGTAACTTTTCTAATTTTTTTTCTTTACTAATCATTAATTATTTTAATTGTGATTAAAATTCTTAGCTTTAAATTTTGTTGTTTAAGCATATGAAGTCGTTAAAAAAAATTATTAATTTATTTTACAAAAATACTCTTATCATTAGTTTCTACAGCTTGTTCATTTCATTTTTTAACCATTTGAATTTTTTTTAAATATTTATTTTTTTAATTAAAATATTGCAAATTAAATAGTTATTTTGAATAAAAATCAAACCAAAGGTTTTGTTGAATATCTTTTATTTATTTATTTTTATTTTTTTGTAAGCAAAAGGAATTTTATCTAATAGTAGTTGTTTTGAATAAATACTAATTAAACAGCAAATGCTTTTATTTATTTATTTTTATTTACTTATTCGTATAGATATCATTATAAAATATTATTTTTAATTGATTTCTATTTATTTCATTCATCTGTAATCATTATTTTCTATTATAGATTTTATCCATGAAATTTGTTACATTTCCCATTTCAACATTTCCTTAAAAATTAAATATTTCACTTGCCTCAATCTTTATGAAAATATTTTGACTATGCTTTGTCTATAATTGTGTTACTTAGATCTTGTATTCTGTTTTACTTTATGTATTTTAATGATGGTAAAATTATACATTCTAATTTCTTTAATGTCAAATCATATTTTTTAGATTTCAAATACACATCTTTATGCTTTTTGGATAGGATAATATAAAAAAGGAATCTTGTGTATTAGAATGTTATCTTGCATCTTTCTAATAATCTCAAAAACTATAAATGTTGTAAACTATTTATATTTCATTATAATATTCAGTATTCTATATTAATTTTTACTTTTGAGTTCTGTATTAGATTTTATGTTGTTTGGTTTGCACCTTATGAAACAAGTGCATTTGTGTATTTAAATATATATATTTAATAATAAAAAAAAAAGTAATGAAATTTTAAAAGTATTTGTAACATTTAAATATTTGAATAGCTTTAGAAGGACGAATTAACTTTAAAAAACATTAAATACCTTTAACAATCCTTCATTGTTAGCAGCTTTAATTATTATATATTTCGACTACATTCGTAGTCGTCTTCAGATGTCTTTGCTGCACTATTGAACCATGTCTTCATCTTCTTCCACATCACTTTCCCTCCTGCTTACGTCACTTTCCCGCCGGTATGTTTTTATCACCTGTTGCCAGTCATCTGCTATGATGCTATGCTCTCTCTCATTTACTGCTGTGTTAGAGGTTAATATCTCTAAAGCTTCGCGTTTCATGGTGTAATTGTGTGAGTTATAGTTGGCTATTTTAACGGTTTTTAGTGTATTAAGTATTATTGGGTTAGTTTTATGGGTGCGTGATAGGGCGGTGGAGCTTCTATTGTATTTTAGATCGTTAATATGTTCCATTTCTCTGTCCTTGATTTTTCTCTTCGTCATTCCGATGTAGGTTGCAGGTTTATTGTTATTTTCTAGGTCGAACGTGATTTTGTATATTCCCGGTGTTTCTTTAGGATCAATGAGGTCTTTTTCATTTCGGATTCTTTGAATGATGTTCTTATTGGGTTTAATGGGTATGTGTATATTATGTTTGGAACCTTCGTTTTTAATTTTGTTTGCTATGCCATTGCAGAATGGCATGGAGGTGGTGAACTTGGGTTTTATTTTTTGAGCGTCGTTAATTTTGTTGAAAGTTTTTAAGCGCTTTTTATAGAGTTTTTGAATCATAGAGTTGCTGTATCATGCACCTTTTGCTATGTTTTTTATGAATTTTATTTCAGTGTTGAGTACTTTTTATTTGAGCAGATTAGGATGGCGCGATCTATGTATGAGCGTATGGCGGCGGTTTTGTATTGGGGCGGAGTTTTACATTTGTTGTGAATAATTTCGTTATTATTAGTTGGTTTTCTATAGACTGTAGTATCAAGGCTATTATCGCGATTTTTAATGATTTTGACGTCAAGAAAATTAAGGCTATTGTTTGTTTCGATATCGAGAGTAAATTTAATATTATTATCTAGGGTGTTTAATTTGTTTAGTAGAGCATGTGGGTCGATGTTGTTTGGGATGACGGCGAACACGTCATCAACGTAACGTAACCATGTTTAACAGTTTTTAATGATATCATGAGCGGATATTTCGAAATGTCTGAGTTTAATTTCTGCAATGGCGCCTGATATGGGGGACCCCATAGGCACATAGATATCTTTATTGAAGGTGAAGTATGAATTATTTAGTAAGAGGTTATTGGCTGAGATTAAAGTTTCACTTATTTTATTATTGCCGTAGTGGTTGATTATTTGGTTTTGTATTATATCATTAATTTCGTTTAGGTTTATTGAGGGGTACAGATCTTTTACATCGAAACTAACGAGTGTGTCATCATAGTTTATATTTATATTTTGTATGGATTTTATAAAGGCTTCTGTTGAGTTTAGACTGTGAGTTGAGGGGGGAAGGAGGGTTTCATAGATATTCTTCATATATACTTCAAGATTGTATGTGGGGCCTTCTGATTTATTTACTATAGGTCTAAGAGAGGGAGGGGTTTTATGATCTTTATATTTTCCAAAAATACGGGGGATAATGGGGGCGAAATTGTTAAGTTTAGGTGGTTTCTCATCAGGCCAAGAGCCAGTTTTAATTAGAGATTTAGTTTTATCCATAAGTTTTTTAAGTGGATCTTTATCAATTAGATTTACTTCAAGTTTATTAATGGTGTCTATCATCATTTTATTATAGTCATTCCTGTTAAGTATAGTTATTTTGCCGGTTTTATCAGTCATTAGTATTGTAATGTCGCGGTTCTTTTTTAATTCATTAAGGCATTTTATGTCTTCTTTATCGCTGTGTGTATTGACATTATATTTTTCAATTAGTTTAACGGCAGTATTCCTGATGTGAGAGCGTTTAGGTGGGGGGACAAGGTCTAAAGCAGTTTCAATGTGTGCAATGGTGTTAAGATGGTTGAAGGTGTCCTTAAGTATGAATTTTGGTCCTATTTTTAGGAGTGCATCTTGATGAGTGTTTAATTTATAATTCGATAGGTTTAGGTATGGGTAAGTGTGGGGGTTTTTTCCAGGAGGACGTTGGGATTTTCGCGTTTTAACCAGATTTTAAGTTTTTTTATTATGACGATTTTGCAGTTTAGAGTTATCTATATTTATGAAGTGGTTAATTTTCTCGATATAGGCTTTAAAGATCTGCGGGTCTGTTGTATGCTCAAGTTTAGTGGATAGATCCCTGTTTTGTTCCCTTAGTTTATAGATAAGTATGGATTTTTGTCTAATATATTTCTTTAAAACCGAAAACTCGAAGTGTCGGACCATGCCCTTGAAAAAATGTTTGATGAATTTATTGCGTGTTTTCAAGAATTTAGGAATAATTTTATAGTTTAAGCAATCTTCCAAAAATGTACGATGTGCGAACTCGCGGTTTAATTTTTTCGTATTTTTCTTAAGTTCCCGGTAAATATCGTAAGGATTCATTGCCAAAAGAAAATATTTTATCTATAATCAAATTGATTTAACAAGCGTATGGTGGAGCGTAGGTAACACTAGACAAGAGAAAGACTGCTATTTAAAAGGCTATGATAATTAAAAGGCTAAAAAGTTAAAAGTTCATAGCTAAGAGTTATAAGATGACAAACACTTACAAAGATTTAAAAGTTGCAATAGCCGAAATAAATTTAAAAAATAAAATAAAAATTAATATGAGAAAGGATTGGGGAAAATTCAGCGACATTCAAATTAAAAACAATGGTAAGATTAAAAAGGTTAAAAAACAAATGTTAAAACGTTTAGCTTAAGCTATAAGAGCAATATTATCGCTGTGTGTATTGACAAATGTTACCTATTTGTAACATTTGTTTAATTTAGACATTTCATGATTTTAATGCCTTAAAAAAATTTGTAGATTATTTTTTATGTGTTACTGCATTTTATGGTTTGAATTCATTGAATATTTTATAAACAATATTGTATATTAATGTGAACAAAAAAACTGAAGCAATTAAGATCAATAGATTTATTTTCACCTTTCTTTTAAAAAAAAAAAAAAAAAAAAAAAAAAGAGTATTTTCTTGCAATAGTGCAGATATATGCATTAGTGCGTAGTTAAAATATAAGTACATTTGTTATACTGAATATTATTTACTATTTAAAAATAATGTATTTTGGATTCATAACTGTTAACTTCACAAACTATTCCTGCAGAAATATTTTGGTGTTGATGAAGCTTGTCGCAGAAAGCATAATAAATTTCTGCCACAGGGGTTAGGTTAGCAGAATATGATGTGCAATGTTGTCTGAACTATGTGCTTGATATGCATATAATTGACAAAACTTACTTAAATAAACTTGTGTGTCACTCACACGACTTTCTCTTACCCTGAATTTTAATATTATAAATACAGATTGAGATTAGGGGGTAAGAAAACGAGTACTGTTGTGTAAACCCATGTTAAAACAATTCAAATTAGGCTTCGGAACAGCTTTATTTGACAAATAATATGTGAGGGGGCCCCTCCCTCAAACCCCCGTTTCGTCATTATACAATACATTTATATAGATTTCAAGTCTGTTATTAAGTTCAAAAGTTCATTTAAAATTATTCAGACAACTTTCACACACAACATTTCTTAAAACTTACCAATTTTGATATTTTTTTTTTTTTTACTAACAAGCATACTAACTTCAAAAAAGAAACATACTAACTTCAAAATACAACATTTAAAAAAAAAATACTTATTAAAAATTGTTACCTGTTCATTAAAATTTGTTGTTTAAAAATTACTTGTTTATTAAATTAAAAACAAGTAATTTTAGGTAAGTAATTTTTAAGTGACACAGGCAAAGATCAAGCGTTAAAACTTGACTTCGGTATTTAGGAAGCCTCAGAACATTTAAATTTAAATATAAAAAAACTCAAGCAATGAATATTTAGATTAAAAAAATACATTATTAACCATATGGCTATGTAGAATTAATTTCAATTCCTAGGCATCTTTCCTGGACATGGTAACAATAACAATAAAAAACTAGTATGTTGTGGCCACCACATGACTTTCTACTATATTATCCTACACAAATTCACTCAGTAAAAACAATTTATTAAAATTATTATTTAACCTTTTGAAAGGGGCTGTGACAGCATCTGTCACGCTTCACCGTAGGATTTCGTAAGAGCCCCTTTCAAAAGGTTAAAAAAATTATCTTCCGTGATAATGCAGACGATTTTCATATTATAAAAGTAGTATAACACTAAATATCCAAAAAAAGTCAATTTTATTGTCAATATCCCAGTAGCAAAAATTTTTCTGTCAATCTGCGACAACTATTTATGCATTAGAAAATAATCTGCAGCATAATTTAACAGTGAGTTATGGAAAAAAAAGTCACCAGATTCAGTAAGCATATTTTTATCCCAAGTTTGCATTTATCTAATGTTATTAATCTGTTAGATATGTCAAAGCATTGTAGAGTTTTAATTACATATAGCTAGGTAAAGAGTTGGCATTAGCAATTATCTTTCTTATTGCATAAGAACTACTGTTTTGTTCTTACTGACTCTAGTAAAATACTTGTACGAGACTCTAAACATTGAAATTAATACAACTTTCTAAAGTTTTCTGGTTCCTGTGTAACCAGATGGAGAGACATTAAGACGTATAAACTTTAATTTATCAACAATTACAGTTTGTTCGTTATTGCCATCCGCACATCTTAATTGTATTTTGCTGACCTTCTCAATGTCCGAGCCCCAACTTTCACAGAAAACTTCTGATACTGGAATTGAAACTGCGAATTTAACCCAGTAGGTGCCAAAGCTCCAGCTGCGAGAACATTTTATTAAGAATTTTTTTCTCTACAATAATTAAGATAAATATACAATTTTACTTTTTACATTGAACGTTTATGTGCCTAGCTTCGCTGGTAATTTTTTCAAAAAGTTTGTAATGCAAATTGTATTTTTTTTTTCTTACCTATTATTCAAACGAAATCGTCTGTTTCTACTGCATAAGAAAAGAAAATCGCTATAAATAACTTATTATTCAAGTGCAGGGGTTTAAAACGATGGATATAAATAAAAAAATTTATTTATTAAATTATAACAAACAAGGATCAAGAAAATTAATTTAAAAGGGTTATGCAGTTTATCAACATCTATTCTACCTCCATTTAGGTGCCAAGTCTCCCATTTTGGAACTATATCATACCTTTAAACAAAATAATTATTTTTTTAAATTATTTAAACTATATATGATTAGGGATGGATTTTGTAACCCAAAGCATACGAAAATGCAAAATTTTTCATTGAGATTCATATAGGGATTCATTCAATGGGTTAAGTAACTTAATAAGTACAGGTATTTTCTTTGACAGCTCAATAAAAGACTTTCCTAATAAAACATGTGGTCCTTTCAGATCCGATTTCTTCCTCTATAGTGCTAGCGATCCATTTATAAAAATACTGGTATTCAAACAAAAATGTGTTAAGATCATCAAATTTTGAAATCGATACAAAATTTAGTATATTTTCAAAGATGCAATAACAGAAATTACATGAGTAGTGAGTGATATTGAACAATCCTATCTCTAAATAGGTTCTGTAATTTAATGAAGCAAATTTAAACAAAATATTGACAGTTAAGTACAGTTTCCACTGAGGTTGGAAGTCGTTTCGAGCGGCGCTATTCAGAATCCTTTGATGTGATCAAGCGGTTGGAGGTGGTTCAACCGCTTGGTTCGAAGGGAGAAAGTCCCTGGCTCTAACCTCCAGCTGAAATAATTGAGGGGCCCAGAGGCAGATATCTTTGTCAATTTTGCATGCTTTCCTTTGAAGTAACTGCGCAATCTGATAAAAAAAGGTTACAACTGTTGACAAGACATTTGGCTCTTTGTGTCGGGAGCGTGATTAATGGTTTTTTGAACCTCGAAGTTCCAACTGCAATGGAAACCGGCCTATAAGCTGCATATAGAGAAGGAATGGGAATCTCAACACTTCTGCAGGGAGTTTCATTAGCGATCGGTAGCAAATGGTAAAGGGGGGGGGGTAGGGGGGGGTCTCAAAATATTATATGAATGGGAGATATTGAACAATGCTACTTTTTTATAGGTTTCAGAATCAAATAAAGTAAGTTTTAAATGAACATTGACATTTATGCACTGGATGGAAAAAGATTGGAAATCACAATGCTTGAGCGTTTGATTGCCGATCGTTAGTGGGGGAAAGGGGAGGGGAGGGGTAAAGCAAATATACGAGTGAGAGATAGTAAACAATTCTACCTTTTTATATGTTTTGGAATCTAAGTAAATAAATTTAAAAAGAGCATTGAGATTTATGTTGCAGATGAAGAAAGATTTGAAATCACAAGAATTCCGCGAGCCGTTTGATTGCCGATCGTTAGTAGGGGGGGGGGGGGGGAAATTCCATGACTGAGAGATATTGAACAATTTTACTTCTTTATAGGTTCTAGAATCTAATAACGCACGTTTCAAATGAATATTGACATTTATGCTGTGGATGGCGAAAGCTTAAAAATTACAATGTTTTTGTGCAACATTCAATCATCGATTGTTAGCTGGAAGGGGGGGGGGGGAGTAAAGCAAATATAAATGAGATATTGAACGATTCTACATCTTTATACGTTCTAGAATCTAAGTAAGTTAAAAAAAATAATATTGACATTTACGTTGCTGATGGGGGAAAAAAAAAATAGAAATCTCAAGAATTTCGCGATCTATTTGACAGCCTATTGTTAACTTGGGGGGGGGGGGGGGGGAAGGTTATAAAAAAAATACATGAGATCGAACAGTTCTACCTCTTTATAGGTTCTAGAATTTAATAAAGCGTGTTTAAAAGGAATATTGACATTTATGTTGCGGATGGAAAAGATTGAAAATCGCTATCTTTCCTGCCAAAATCGGGAGATTTAGAATTGCTGCATAATGCTGATTTGGAAATAATCTGCAAACTACAAAAAAAATCTGCGACGTACGTCGCGCGTCTCGCATTTTCTGCTATGGGGGTCAATATTACATAAAAAAAAAAAAAAAAAAAAACGATAACTTTACTTTAAATTATCGCAGATCGATGGATCAAGATATTGGCGAGCTCTTTTGAAAGATACCCATCATGAAAATTTACTCCTTTCGAGGGGGGGAGGCAAAGCTCCTACACATACAAAAAAAATTTCCCAGTTGACTATCTCTATTATAAATAATTCTTGTAAATTTCATAATGATTATTAAAAAATAATTCTCTTTATGCACATTTATACAAAATTTTGTCCTATACCACCATGTTAAAAATTTAGAAAAAGCGGGATGGCAACGCAACCTGTAAGACAATTTTTACCAAAAGTTGATAAGCACTAATTTATGTCAAGGTGCAACTACATACCAATTTGTATGAAGTTCTGTGCAGTTTTTCCTGAGATAAAGTTGACATCAAATTTTGTCCCACACGCACACAGAGACTGACAGACAGACATTTCCTAAAAATGGTCAAATTGTGTTCTACACCTCTCAAAACGTGTAAATCCATCAAAAACCCGAGGTCAAAAATTTTTACGAATCCAATATTTTCTTCTATTGAATATTGAAGAAAGTAACAATATTATGGTTTAAATATTGGCAGCCCTAAATACAGAGCCCAGTTTACCCATTTAAGGGCCCGGGGCTGTGATAATAACGGAGCCCCCCCCCCCCCCTCCACACTCACATTTTTCTTTAATATGAATGTTCATCATTAGGTAATGTTTTACAATGGTCATGTTAGAATAAGATTCACATTACCATTTAAATGAACTCTGAAACTATTTGCAAAAAATTAATTAAAAAATAAATAAATAAATAAATAACAACAAAAGAATCTAACTCACCAACCAAAGGAAAAGTTGCTGCATCAAAAACTTTACAAAATAAAAAAAATTAAATTGGCTTCTTCCTAGCCTTTGCCGCACTGAAAATTTCAATTACATCTTTAAAATCCAGGTTGCTGGTTAAATCGTGCTCTGAGCACAGCAAAGCCAAACACTGCAGCTTATTCTGCTGCATTTTTGTTCTTTGAAGAGACAGAACTCTCTCTAATTTGGAGTTTGTTCTCTCGGCTTCGCAATTTGATATCGGTAGAGTTAAATAAATACGTAAAGAAATAATAATAAACATATTTGGAAAAATCTCTAACTCGTTTTTAAACATATGAACATAAATATATATCGGTTATTTTTTTTTCTAAGCTACAGATTAACAAATATTGTGAAAATTGAATTACTTCAGATTTTGTGGCTTCAAAATCTACTTCTCCTTCATAAACTACAAGAAAATTTTTAACTGATTCTTCATTTATTTGTTCAAGACCTAATTTAATAAAGAAATTGAAAATGCTGCATACTGAGTTATAAGCATCAATTTGTTTTATCATTTCTGAATTTAATCTATCGACTATTACAAATAAAGTTTCAACTTTAAGTTTTTCAAATCCTTGAAGAGTTACATGGCTTGTTGTCTCCTTTTGATTTCCATAAGCGATATGTAATTTTATATGGTGGAAGGAAACAGATTATATTATTCTCTCCCCCCCCCCCCTCATCTCTTGAATGACATTTGAAATTTTAATGAATTTTTAAAATATTATATATATATATTTTTTAAGTTTAAGTACTATAAGAAATTTTCAAAAATTTGTCTTTTTAAAATTTTTTTACATAACAGTATCAAGGATTTAATTTCTGACTGTAAAAACAGAATTTAAAAAAAAATTAAATTTTTTTCTGTTTACTGGGTTTTCTTGCCCTATCTAGTGCCCCCTTGTTCACTGGGCCCGGGGCTGGAGCCCCCTCAGCTCCCCCCCCCCCTTAACTGGGCTCTGCCTAAATATCTTCTGAAGATTATATAAACACCACATGGTGCACATAAATATAATCTGATATTAATAACAGACAGCACAACCTGGAATACACTTCTATTTTCAAGTATTGTCGTACTCTATTCTAGTACTTTTGCATAGCTCTGTAAACGAACAGTGAATGATTTCCATACCATGTTCAGTATGAAACATGTTTTTACGCATATAAAAAATATAAATTTGTTTCATTTGGTTTAGTGCAGTTTATAGTTGTTAAACTCTACTTACCTACAATTTTCCCCATAGATGTAATATATTTGAATTCTCTTGGGTGCCGCTGTACACGAATCATTTGCTTGATCTCCACGAAAAGTTTAGTGTAGCATCCCTTTATGATACACATTTAGAAAACCAAGTTTGAACTTTCTGCTATTATTTTTTCTTGAGATATGCTAATAACAGACACACGCACACACACACACCAACTGCTAAAAATATTTTTGGATTCAGGGGGACCTCAAATCGAGTAAACATAACAAAAACTCAATTTCAAAAATTTGACCCAAAAACAACACTTCTCTACCATTTACATGGGTAAGAGAAAGTAAAACTTGTATGTTGTGGCCACCACAAAACTTTCTTCTGTATTTTCCTATATAAATTCACTCAGTTCAAATAAATTACAAAAACTATTATTTATTAAAATTATCTGCCATGATGAATGCAGGCGATTTTCATCTTAGAGAAAACTAACAGTAAATATCCGAAGAAACACAGTTTAACTACCATCTTAAAAAATGCGTTTTCATAATGGTTATCTCAAGTATGAAGTTTCGTACAGTTAAATGTCATAGAAGTTGAACTATAGTATTCCCGTTCTCAGGAGAAACTGCACTATAGCAGCGCAACCTGTTGGTAGATATACATCCAGATTGAATCGGCATAATGTCTCATAATGGCTTTCTCACATATCAAGTATACAAGTATTGTTTGATTATACGTATTAGAACTTGAAATATAATCTTCCCTTAAGCTGAGGAAATCCCAGTATAAAAACGCTACCTGTTGAGCAATTAGTATCAAAAGCTGATTTGCAATAACTTATATCAAGGTGCATCCACATATAAATTTTTATACAATTTTGCGCAGTAGTTCCTGAGATATAACCCTTCCTTAAAGTTGGAAAATCGCTGCACAGCAGCACCACCTGTTAAGTAGTTGACCCTAAAAATTGGTAAGCACTAACATATGTCAAGATACATCTACATTTATATGCAGTAGTTCCTAAGGTATAGCCTTTTCTTAAACTGTGGAAATCGCTGCATAGCAGATCCACCTGTTGTATGGTTGCCACCAGAAGTTTATAGGCACTAACTTATATCACGTTGCATCTATATATGAATTTATATGTATTTTTGTGCAGTAGCTTCTGAGATATAGCCTTACTTTAAATTGTATTACTGCATAGTAGCCCCACCTATTGAGCTGTTAACACCAAAAGTTGATACACACAGTGGCGCCAACTTATGTGGGCCCTTGGGGCTCGAGCCCACCCAATAATTTACTCTCCCAGCCCACCCAATTTTCATTATTCTGATTTATTATTTATTTATCCCTTTGAAACTTAAAAAAGCGTTTTCTATGTAAAAAGTTGGGAATACAATCCATAAAAGCAACTTCAGCGGATGCACCAGTTAAATGTATATCAAAACTGAAACTTCATATTTTATAAATGACTACTGATTAGAGTAACCATCTATTTTAACTCTTTCGTTCCCACAACGGCCAAAAGCACCCGATAACTCTGAATTCCATTCCGGCCCGAAAACACCTGGGACTGTTCATTCAACCTTTTAACTGTATTATCACAGCGGTAATTTTCCCCCGGTTATTTGTCAGTGCAAATGAAAGGTGGGCGGGTTAACTTTACTTGAATGGTAACAAACAAGGTAATAAAGGGGGGGGGGGATTGAAGTTATCCTAAAGATTTTGAAGTGAGAGATGAAATTTTCTAATCTTATTTCCCTAGCTGAAAATATTCTGTATACGCTTGTTTTTATTTATTATGGCCTCACCTTATAAAAGTATTAACTCAAGATTAAATTAATGCAATTTTATTCGCATCTACTTCCGAAGGTGAAATCAACGAATCTAACAGTAGTGATGAAATTTCAGATGAAATGGAATCATCTATGTTATTTCCGAATGCAATGCCGAAACTGTATGTGATTCGGATTAGCAATTAGAGGAAATTAAAGCCGCTATCAGACCAAGTGCGAAAAGAGAGTCATTAGCAATACTACCTCATAAATAGTTTTTTTTTTTTTTTTGAGGGAAGCAGTTAAAATATCCCCCTCTGATATGATTTGCCTCACGTATATGCTTCAATCACGCATTTTCGGCTGTTTGAATCACATACAGTAGTTTTCAGCATGAACTCCTCCAATCAGAGAATCGCGGTTCCAGAATATCCTCTACCTTCATTCCTTTCAAACCTCCTTGAGGTGGATTATCGCCAAATCTGTTGTTTACACTTGTGGATTTCGTTTATGCTTAAAAATAACCATAGATTCAACTCAACAAAGTTGTTCAGTAGCTTTCAGATGCATTATGTGTACTTCAGAATAATACACATTCTTCCGTCTGATAGCAGCTTTAGTGCAATTCTGAAATTCTATTTACAGAGGAAATTTATTGGCTCTCCAAGGCCAGTACATAATTTGAATTCAGGAGCAAAAGCTCTATATTATTTCAATTTATTGCTTTCTGATGTAGTAAAACCAATTAATAAATAAAAGTCTTTGAAAGAATATACCACAAATTGGGAAAAAAAAAAAAAAAAAAAACATGCAACAATCGTTTTGGGATGAAATAATTGCCGAACCCGTTCATCTGGGGGAAAAGAAGATACAAGTACTGCTTTGATGCTGCGCTAGTGCCTAACATTTTTTATTTGGTGAAAGGTCGTGTTGTTATTTTGACCTGAAATAACAAATGCGAGTTTTTATTATCATTATTATTTTTTTATTAATATTTATGATGTTTGCTCTCATTTTATTTTTATAATTGAACGCCAGTACTTCGGCACACATTAATTGTTTAAAATTACAGTCAAAATTATTATAAAATGAGGTTTTGAATTGCACTCATCAAGTTTATTTAATTCTGAGAAAATGGATAGTTAAAAATAAGTATCTTAATAACACTGCTCTGCATGAAAATCGGCCCCAACACCACTCCTGCAAATTCTTATGTAAAATTATCTCCTGCAGTGGCGGATCCAGAACTTGACTTTGGGGGGGGGGCTAAGAGTTTTCAAAATGTTATTTCAGATCAATGAAAAATTTACAATTGTAACATTTGATTGTGAATGTTAGTGATTTGGGGGGGGGGGGGGGCTTCAGCCCCCTAGACCACCACCCCCTTTGATTCGCCACTGATCTCCTTAATCCGAAAATGACAGTTTTACCCCCTAACCTACTGTTTTTTTGGGGACGACTGCTTAATTTTATTACTGTTCGGTAATTTTATGGCTATGAATTTGAATCGAAAGGGAAGAAAGGATTATTTTAACTGTTAAATATTTTCTGAGGGGTTACAGAGTTGAAAAATTCTAAAATATAAACATTTATAGCGAGGGGGAAATTTAGGGGGGGGGATTTACTACTGAAATTCTAAATTACATTTACTATATTTTATCAATCTATTATTATAATTATTTATTTTACATTATTATTATTGTGGTTGTTGTAAGTGTTAAAATAATCCTTTTCCACCCTCCAAATCAAATTCATGTCAGTAAATTTACCGAACAGTGATAAAAACTGCGGGTGGGATTGACGTCGCAAGAAAACCGTAGATGACTGGATAAAATGGGGGTCATGTTCAGATTCGGGAGGTCATTTTACATAAGAATCAGCAAAAAAAGTATAAGGGCTGGGGAAAAAAAAAAAAAAAAATGCAGCGCAATGTAATTTAAGAAAAAATCATTTTTACACGATGACTTTCTAAAAACTCTATGTTCAATTAGTAGTTAATAACGAAACAGATTTATTCATAAACTGCTCCATCAAGGTGGCTAGCATTTAAACTTTTCTAAATTACCTGATTATTTTTTGAAAGTTTCCCTACTTTTCTCTGATTCTTACTGTTTATTTCCCATAAAAGTTTCATGACATTAGCGAAAAATTTAGTAATTTAAAACAGCATTAATAATTAATGATTAATATAGCTTTTTTTTACAAAATTTGTCGAATTTACCAGATTTTAAATGAAATTCCCTAACTTTTCCAGATTTTCTAAATTCTCTGAATTTTTGATTTTCTCTGATTGCTAGCCACCCTGTCATGCATTATTCATGCTTGAAAATATTTTTATTAAATCAAATTTTTATTACTAAATCAAATTTTAATTAAAAAAATTAAAATGAATGTTGAATTTCAAATAAATCTAGATTTTATTTTAAACAGATTATTTAATCACCTAAAATATTAATTTCAGGATTAAAGGATATTATTCGCGTAATGTTTAAAATAATAACAGCAATAATGATAGCCCAGGAGCAGAATTACATCCGATGTTCTGCAACGAGACATTAAAATTTGCAGATGTTCTGCAGGTATTTTGTCCAAATTTGTCAAAGCACAGTAAAATGCAAAATAAGCATAAAAATAATACTTATTAGTAAAATATTTATTACACATTTATAATAAAACATGATTTAAAATTTTTATAATCTAAAACTGAGGAATACATCCAGAATTTGCAATTTTTTCAATGGCTTTTGGCATTAATATTGTCACATTAATGTGGATATACTACTCACAAAATGTTTATAAATTTTGTCTATACATTGAAACAATGACTGTTTCCAGCAATTTTCTAGTATGCTAACAGATTTACAGGTCAGTTGAACATATCTAGGTTTTATTAATTTTAGAATGTTAGCTGTATCTGTCAACATCATCCAGTTAGGGGATAGATGAAATGTTCTGCAAAAGCCTCAATTGTTCTGCGACGTGCGTCGCAGTTTTAAGCACTTTCTGCTCCTGGGAATGATAGTTGTGATTCACAAATAGAAAAAAAAGAAAAGAAGTTTAAAATAAACTTTATTTTTGGCGCGTTATTTTTGCAAATTTTACTATTAAAAATAAATAAATAAACAGAAGATTGGTGATGATTCAAAAAACTAATTGCCAGTTAAAAGATAACGGTCACTAGTGGCGAACTGGCGATCATTTTCATAAAATTTTTAAAAAAGGTTGTTTAGCTAAAGTATATATAGTAGGACTAAATGTATAAATTTTTTAGTTGATTTGATATTATTGCAAATACTGGTATATCAAGAAATTTGCATTGAATGTCCATTTTTTTAAAATTATTATTTGCACTCTTTATTTATTATTCTGGATTCAAAGAATTATAGTAGATATCAGTATTATGTAATTATGTTAGAAAGATCCAATGATGATAAATCACAACTTTATACTTCGAATTGTATTGAATTAGTTTATCCTTACCCGCTTTCAACCCTCTCCAATGGAAAAAAAATCACTATATCATTGTTCCTTGTACCCAAAAATACTTGAGCCCACCCAATCTTTTTCAAAAGTTGGCGCCACTGGATACACACTCTAATTTGTATCAAGTTGCATCATAGGTATAGTTTTTGTTAGAAACTTTAGGGTCTATCTTAAATAAATTTATATTTAAGCAGATAAAAAGCTGCAATAGAATTATTTAAATTTGGAGGATTTTTACTTTAACTAATTTGACTAGTATGTGAAGTTTCAGACTCAGTAAATACAAAAATATTTTAAACGAAAAATAAATTTATTCATGAAGATATAAATTGGAAAAAAACAATTATAACAATAATTAGAGAACGATTTAATATAAATATATATAACATAATTTCAAAATCAATATAACAGGATTAATTTCTCAACAACAATTCAAAATTATATTACCTCTCCAATAACATATCAGTGTTACTTGATGGTACATGGAAGAAAGCAAAGTCTTTTGGCATAACATTCAAGTTCGTTTACATGGTCGCCGCATATGACCAATGTGGAAAATGGAAGAATAAACATTGCTTCACACTGGCACACGCAATTTTACCAGAAGAACGATTAAACACATATACCGTAACATTGAAAACATATTGAAGAACGCAGATGAAACCAGTTGAAAAAAAAAACAAACTTGATACAAAATTTACGAAGATCGCGGTCGCCAAATGACCAGTGAATGCCACAGAATTAGTAGAAAGATAAAGTCAGCTAAACGATATCAAACTTCATGGTCGCCAAATGACCAATGAATAGAACATGTAAATGATCTGGTTTAAGCTTAACTTTAGTAGTCAATTCGTGGTCGCCGCATGACCAACGATTTCAGAAAAATTAAATAAAGTTCAAAAAACTTGGCATTATGAAATTAAGTCCTCATGAAAAAAACTATTCATTTAAACTTCTGAAGAAAAATATTGTAAATTGAAAAAGTTTCTAAACGTAACATTTGTAAACAGTATCAACATAATCAAACTATTCAAACTTAACAGGACAATTCAACAATCATTTTACTTTTATATTTAATTTGAGTTCAGCATATAAAACATGAGCAGTCCAAAATTTATATTTACAGTTCAGAACAGCCGCCAGCAGCTATTCACCGGAACCGGGACTCCAAATCAAAACTAACTGGAGCTCATTGAAACTAGAACTGAACTCAGCTGAAACTGACACATCTTCAAACATCACGGCCTTATATACTACCCTGCATAAGTTGATCTGCATAACAACATTGACTGCCGTGCCACGACACCCAGTGGTGAAAACCAAAATCCAATTTATAATGACAGTTTAGAAGGAGTGGCAACAGCACAAATAGAAAAGATTATGCAGTCTGAAAATGGCAACGCCGATATAGTAAACAGAAAAGCGATGTTTGTAAGACAAAATCAAAGTAGTTTTAAATATGGAAAAGGATTTAATAAAATAGAAAAAGGTAAGTTTTAAATGTTTTCTTGAATAAAAATAAATTAATTCAGATGTTTTATTTTATATGAGGACACTGATGGACATCAGCTTTCCCTCAAATTGCAGATATCGCTGCATAGCAGCACCACCTGTTGATCGGTCGACACCAACAATTTCGCTGAGATACAATCGAAATAAAATGTTTGTCACGCACACACAGACAGACATTTTCTAAAAATGGTCAAATCGTGGACCTCTCAAAACGTATTAATTCACCAAAAACTGGAAGTCGAAAATATTTGCATATTCAATACTTTCTTCTATTGAATACAGAAGGAAGTCCTTTCTTCTACTGAATACAGAAGGAAGTAGTGCTGCACCAAGTAGCACTTTGGCCGAGTAGCCGAATACTCAGCCTTTTACTACTCGGCCAAGTACCGAGTAGTTGTAAGAAATAATAATTTATGCATATTATATGAAGAAATGTGCACATCTTGAAAATAAAAAAGAAGGCTTTTGAACATAAAATTTAGTTAAATGGTAAACAGCAGGCTTTCATGCAGAACTTTTGTAGTGTATATACATATTAGGTTCATTGCTATATTTTGATACTTTCAGCATAGTGGATTACTAAAAACATAACTGATAACTTTATTCTTAAGAGCGGACAATACCTAATCTCGCCGGCAGCCTTGGCCTATGTTATTCTATGGGAAAATTTGATTACATAATTACTCATTATCTAATGTATATTTTTCAATTCTGTTTTCACATTTAGAAAATTCATAAGCGTTAAATTAGTACTTGTTTTCCAAAAATTGATTTTTTTAAATTTTAGTATTTCATTTTGCGACTAAAAAATGAGAAAAATGCATTTTGTGAAAAATCGCATTTTTGAATTCAAAATTAAAATGTAAAATTTAAAAAAAAAATGAATTTCTCAAAAATGAGTACTCATTTAATGGTTATGAATTTTCTGACTGCGAAAACTGAATTAAAAAATATACATTAGGTAATGTGTAATTATCGCAACAAATTTTCCCATAGAATAACATTGGTCACGGCTGTCCGCGGGATTAGGTATTGTCCCCTCTTAACATCTTTTTTAGATGCGAAATTATCATCCTCAGATAATTCTTAGAGAATATAAAAGTTACTAGGCACTAAAACTTAATTTAAGTTACATGAAATCCAGGGTTGTCAACTGCTCCAATTTCTGCGGAGTTTCTCCGAAAAAATAAAAAAAACTGCACAATTCCGCGAAGTAATGTTTATGCTCTGCAAATTCAGTTTTGACTACCTGACTAAACATTTTTTATTAAATACATAAAACTGAATAGTGGCAGACACCGAAAAAAAAAAAAAAAAAACTATTTTTCTTTTTTTTTTTTTTGAAGAACCACACGCTCGTACAATACTCATAAATAAATAGTAAAGAAAAAGAAAGAAAGAAAAAAAAATTCTAGTGCTAGGCGTTGCGTAATCGAAATATTGCTGACTCAGAATGGGAACAAGTATTTGTTTACATTAGCTAAGAGTGTTTAATTAAAACCACAAGCTGAAAGGGGGGAAGAAAGAAACTGAATGCTATGATTATGCGGTGTTTTGATTTTCATTTAAACTATATCAATGTTTCAGTTATCTTAATGCTTAATAGCTCAATAAAAACTTGTTTATTTTATTATTTATCGATAAAAATAATGGATTCAAAGCTACTGAACTTTAAGGCCGATTGACAAGATTTATTTGAATTTGAAATAATTATGCTTTTATTTTATCATTCACTTAAATTAAAGCATTAATGATTTATTATTATATCTTCATTTGTATCTGGGAAAAAAAAAATAAGTAAACAAATTATGACCAATGATCTGCAAAATTCTAATGTTTGCAAAACATATGGTCCCAAGCTATGCAGATTAGAGGGAGTTGACTCAAAGATGAGATCATTTACACATTTATATGAATATCGGAGATTTCGTTTTTAGATTTTTATGTGATAGTATAATAATTATTTTGACATTCATGAAAATTGTTGGACATTTAATTTTTTTTTCCTTTTGTGCTTTTTTTTTTTTTTTTTTTTTAATGTAACTGAATAATCTACTTTAGAAAGTCTTTATTTATCAACCTTAATTAATTTAGAAAATTTGGAGTGGAAGGATGATTTTTATACCAACTATGTGAAAAATACCAGAGCCGGGAATCGAACCCGGGCCTTCCGCTTGACGCGCGGATGCTCTACCACTGAGCTACCCTGGGTGATAACCAGCTAGGCATTTCTCACATAATATTCATTGGCAAGGTCACCGAGTCTGCAAACGCAGCTATATCAAGTGACATAATTATTCGTGGCACAACTCCAATAGACCACGAAAATTTAATTTAGAAAGTCTTTATTTATCAACCTTAATTAATTTAGAAAATTTGGAGTGGAAGGATGATTTTTATACCAACTATGTGAAAAATACCAGAGCCGGGAATCGAACCCGGGCCTTCCGGACCTTCCTTGCCAATGAATATTATGTGAGAAATGCCTAGCTGGTTATCACTCAGGGTAGCTCAGTGGTAGAGCATCCGCGCGTCAAGCGGAAGGCCCGGGTTCGATTCCCGGCTCTGGTATTTTTCACATAGTTGGTATAAAAATCATCCTTCCACTCCAAATTTTCTAAATTAATTAAGGTTGATAAATAAAGACTTTCTAAATTAAATTTTCGTGGTCTATTGGAGTTGTGCCACGAATAATTATGTCACTTGATATAGCTGCGTTTGCAGACTCGGTGACCTTGCCAATGAATATTATGTGAGAAATGCCTAGCTGGTTATTATTAGCAAAAACTTAATTTTACTTTAATTTAATTTGATTTATTCTAGCAGAGATTTATATAACACAATGAAAGTATTTTAATTCAGTTTTAAAACTTAAATATGTGTTAAGAAAACTGTATAATTAAAGACTGACAACGTTTTTTTTTAAACAATAACAATGAATTTATTCAACAAAAACTTAACAATATTTGTAAAAAAGTATTAAACATTATAATATAAACATAACTAATATCTATATTGAAAGGCAACTATCTTATACTTTTAATTGATTAAAGCAAGACAATCTAATTAATGTGTTTAAACTTGGAGTACTACCCGGAGAAAGATAAACAAACATTAAGAAAAACTTTAACGGCTGTATTTTAAACAGCAATTACTGATAAAAAAATAAGTTATCAAAAAAAACCTCTCTGACATCCAGGCCTGCAGTAAATTTCATTCATCTTTATAAAACTCCTTCTTTTCACAGCTTCATAAACAATAAACCAATTCATAAATAACTTAAAAATAACTAAAGATAAAAACATAAGTAGCCCAAAAGGCTAAGCAACAGATTATACAATCATGCTAAAAACATATAAGGGAAGAGAGAGATGGGTGTTTCTTCTTTCTATTTATAATCACTCAGTGGATCAAATTACAGCCAATGACTGATGCACATCTGTCAAATCAGTCACCAGACATCATAAACGAATAATCGATAAATATATGACGTCATTAAGCAGACAGCTGATACAGTTTCAACCTGGCCTATTGACCCACTTCCGGTTGACTGAAAACATCGTACTCAAATGTAAACAAAGCATCATCACGGCAAATAAATATTAAACAGTAGAAAATTTCCCCAATTAAAGATAAATAAAATAAAAGTTCTTTAATGACAGATGAAAGGCCAAGTATCCTAAGTAATGTAAGTAAACATTATCTATAAAGAATTAAAATTAAAAAAAAATGTTTTTTTTTTACTATATTTTAGAAATAAACTTATCTAACACTTTCCCCATATGTGGGTAGCCTCCATAAATATAATAAAACTTATTAATTTACCAAACACACAAATTGAAACTGCATGGTACAAAGGAAGCTATTAAAATATTTCCAACAGTTATCACCCAGGGTAGCTCAGTGGTAGAGCATCCGCGCGTCAAGCGGAAGGCCCGGGTTCGATTCCCGGCTCTGGTATTTTTCACATAGTTGGTATAAAAATCATCCTTCCACTCCAAATTTTCTAAATGAATAATCTACTTTCATATATTGTTTTTATTTATGTATGGAAAATATGCCATTATGCAAAAAACAAATTACTTTTGGGTTTTAAGCTAATATTCAGACTTAATCATTTCCCATTCTTATCTCTTTTCACTGTTTTGCTAAATATGTTTGATTATCAATAAATATTTCTTAATTTCATATGACTATTGTTAATTTATTTTTGTTAGTAGTTTCTTTCTTTCTTTTTTAATGTATTTTTAAAATTGCTCCTCAAAGTAGCCAAAATGCTCCTCAAAATTTCTCTGAATACTCCTCAAACTGTTTTTGAAAAGTTGGCAACCCTGGAAATCCACATATGAAAGGGGAACATTAAAATATTTTATAATTTCAAACATATAAGCTACATTAATCTTCAGATCGTAGAAATGTAAAATGACAGGTGGTTTTAGGCCATAGTTGGCAAAACAACAGATTTGATTATGAAAATACGTTTTAAATAGTGTTTTAGTGTATTTAAAATACTAAATAAACGCACCTTTTGCTCAACAGTAGACTGTATCCGAATAGGTGATAGATTTTTACACTATTTTATAGTACAAAATTCAAAATCAATCTTTTCTTACCGATTTGAAAGTGTCTTACTTTTATTTGCACAAATGTATAGTAACGAAAATTTTGTGTTAATATTACATAGAGGTTCTTTTCTTTTCTAAAATATTTTATTTTTGTGTGATTTATAGATACAATTTTATGTACTAAGTTTTTATAAAATAATGCACATTCATATTACATTCATACAAGATAGTTATAATTAAAAGCTCATATCATGAATCATCTCTATACTAAGTTTGGTAACAGCCCGTTTTAACTGCAGAAAGCTGTTACAGCAAAAATTTTAATTAGAATGACTGTATTTATATTTTCATATTTTTTTAGTTTAGTTATAAAATAAATATCTCTCATTAACACATTTCTTTCAATAATGCATAAAAATAGTGAAATTTCCAGAACTACTCGGTATTGGCTGAGTACCGAGTACTCGGCAAATAGGCCAAGTAAGCCGAGTGCCGAGTACGCGGTACAGCTCTATTGAAAACATTATAAAAGATTATTTAATTTTCTTAAATATATATATTTTTTTTTTTTAAATATTTATAACATAAAAATACAATAAATTTTTATAACTTAAAAAATAAATTTTAATTTTACAAAACACTAAATAACAAATATATAGAAAAACAGATAAAAAATTTAAATAACTAAAAAATAAGCAAGCTGTAAAACAAAGTGTAAAAAATAATTAGCAGGTGTACTTAAATCTTGGTTTGAGCTTCCTGTTTTCCTTTTAATGTCTGTAAATTACGTTATGTGAACACTTTTAGCTTGTTATAAATAGAGAGCAGGTGAAGTGAAATATTTTATTTCGTCCACAGAAGGATTAAAAAAAAAAAAAAAAAAAAAAGTTGTTGTCGAAGAAGAAAGTATGTTGATTAACATTTAAAATCTACATTTAAGGATAACATTTCTTTGCATGTAATAATTTAATAGTATTGTAATCCTATATCATTTCTCTGTATTTTTTTTATTTTTTGTAATTTAAAAACAAAATTTAGTATTGTTTTGGACATACCTAAAATAAAATAAAATACTTAGAAAAATAATTAAACATTTTCTTTAGTTTTACCTTATTTTATAGTTAAAACAAAACTAAAATTTATTTTTCAAGTTATAAAAATCTATTGTATTTTTAAGTTATAAATATTAAAATAAAAAATATTTATTTTATATTCAAGAAAATTAAATAATCTTTTATAATTTTTTCAAATTTTGAATTCATTTATAAAATAAAGTAAAAAAAAAAAAATACATAAAAAATTAAAGAAGAAAAAAAAAAAGTTCCGTAGGTAGTCTCGAACCCATGTTGTCTGGGTGGAAGGCCAGTGCTTTACGCTCACACCACTGGGGCGCTGCCTCGCTCGCGAAATAATTTTTATTTAAAGATTACTGAAACTTTAAATGCTTTTTTCTTGAAATTTTGTGGATAGTGGGTCCTACTGCTTTAATATGTTGTTACCTTCATAGTATACTACAATCCTGCACAATTTCGCCCCAATCTGAATTTTCCATGTCGTGACCTCTCCTTGTAAGTTTAGAGACAACTGCAAAACTTGCGACTTGTAACCATTTTTTAAATTCAATATAAATTCCAAAAAAGAGTTTGTGTAAAAATTAATTAAAACAATTGTACTGTTTCTTGGTGAGGTACAACTATAGTATTTCCCCTCAGCTAGATTTGGCGATTTTTCGTTGGCGCCGGTTTGAGCGATAACGATGTCGTTCTGGATTGTTTGCAATACGATATGGCAACCTGCATGCAGTTTACTTTTTAAGCCATAGCAACCAGCGTTTGGTCATTTTTTTATTACCATGCAAATTAATAATAAATTATAAACAAAATTAATCAATAGTAAAAAATAAAATACGACCGTTTTATATAATGATTTTTGTAGTAATTTAGGTGAAATATTATAACATCATTTCAACATCGTCTGCAGGCTGCATACTATTTATTTTTTATGCCATAGCAACTAGCGTTATGTTTTTTAATTACCATGGGAGGACAGGAAAATTAAAATTAGTGATTAATATTGTTTACTTATAAGTACGGAACTTGTTTCTATTGTTTTTTTTTTGGCTAAGCTTTACTATACGGCACCCATTGCTTATTACCGTTGCCGATGTTTTGACCGCGTGATATGACGGTGATTCGAGACCCTAATCAGAGTATCGATACTTTTTTCTGTTGTATCGAAACGTAACATTTACTGATTCATGCATCGCTAATTAGGGGTATACAGTGATGTTTTTTTTTTTTGTGTGTTGTTTTAATGCTCGCGAAGCGAGCAAACAGCAGAAAACATAGTGACCGCTGCTCCATGAATTTTCATGCTTTTAATGATTCATGCTCCACGAATTAGGGGCGTCCAGTGATGTTTTTTTTTTGGTTTTAATGCTCGCGAAGCGAGCAAACAGCAGAAAACATAGTGACCGCTGCTCCATGAATTTTCATGCTTTTAATGATTCATGCTCCACGAATTAGGGGCATCCAGTGATGTTTTTTTCGGTTTTAATGCTCGCGAAGCGAGCAAACAGCAGAAAACATAGTGAAACATTAAAAAAAATGTTTCATAGTGATGAAAAGTATTGTTTCATAACATTTTGATTCGATTCACGACGTTGTGAAACGATTCACAGTACCGACTCACAAACTGAATCAAAACACCATCATACCACGTGATCAAAACATCGGCAACGGCAATAAGCAATGGGTGCCGTATAGTAAAGCTGTTCCTTTTTTTTTTTTTTTTATATAAATAAATGTACATATATGTACATTAAAAATAATTTTTTCCTTTTGTTAAAAATGTTAAACGAAATTCTAATTTATATAATCATATTTTACCGGTAAATATAAAATAGCATTTAAACTGAATAACTGTATGGAATGTAAAAGCATAACGAAATTCATAAACATCAAGAAAGTAAGTCAATTTTAAATACATATTTGTTTTGTTATTATTAGAAATAAGTTCAATGAATTATTTTAATGATGCGATTCTGAAAAACATATTTCGGTTTTGTTTACGTTAGAAATCCATGGCAACCACTTCAAAAGTAGAATTTACCCATAATCGCCAACGAAAAATCGCCAAATCTAGCTGAGGGGAAATACTATAGTTGTTCCCTTGGTGATATTTGTGTTACAACATTCCTATGTTATGACATTTTTAACAAATTTTTACTTAGTTTTAACATATGATACTAAGATATATTTCATTGGTAGCAGATTCTAATTTCTGACCTTGATTGGTAGTAAATAAATTCAATAACGAATTTCAGTGGTCAAAACTGATATCGACCAGGACGGTTAAAACCACTGGTTAAAACCGATACAACCCTGCTGTTCATTCAATTGAGGGAAAAAAAAAAAAAAAAAAAAGCCTTTTGTGTGTGTATAGGTACATACATAAAGGCAATTTCGATCAAAAATCAGTTCATCTTTTTCAGTTTATTTCTCGTTTATAAAACATGAGAAACACAATTTAGAACATCTACAAATTTCATAGATTTACTAAAAATATTGCTTTGAAAAATGTATCAGAATCTCAATAACTGGATTAAAACAGTCTTAAATATCCCATCAGGGGGGCTTTGCTATGTCTCGAAACCTCCAAAAATATGTAAAAGAAAATCAAAATTAAGGAAAGGGAGTGAAAGAATGAGAGGTGAATAAAACATATAATGAATACTTATAAGCCCTTTGTTAACTCAGTGATTGTGCCAAAAATTCACCTACTGATCTGGATAGTATTAATTTCAATATACTATTAAAATTAGCCTTACAAATTTGGAAAATAGTTAAACAATGTTCGTGAATAAAAAGTATCTATAAAAAATCATGTTTCCCTGTGAGACTTTGAAAATGTGTCCGATTGTGGCAGCAGTGCCTTCTCCTCAGTCCTCAGCCTACTAACACTCTCCCGAAATAACTAATCTGATCATAATTAGAGGGCATGTACACTGGTTTCGTACGCTAATGCAAAAAAAAGTGCAGTTTACAATATAAAAATTTTAAATGTCACCATATGTTTCAATACATCTTTGTATCTTTTTCAAGACAGATTACTATAACTATAACTACATATGTGTCCGATATAAAATAACTTTGCTTTTATAATATCCTGTATATTATCTCAAATTTTCAAATACACTATAGTGTGCTTAAAAGAAATGTCCATACCACAGAAAATCTACATTCAACAATTTCTACTTATTTTTCCTATTACAAATGTATATGAGAAACGTTTTCCAGCCTTGAAAAAGGCAAGGAGAGATACTGAAACATATATGTCAATATTTTAAAATCTTAAATTTTAAGCTGGACTTTTTACTTCAAATTCAGAAAGACATATTTATTAAATTATCTTTCATTGATTTTTATTTCGGGAGGGGTCCGGACCCCATGGACCCCCTCCCTGGGTACGTCCTTGATGAGCAAGAAATATTTAACAATTCTTTTCCTTTACATGTTCTAGAATAATATAAAGCAAGTTTATTTTGAAATGAATATTGACATTTATAATGTGGATGGATAAAGATTGGGAATCGGGAGCTTTCGTAAAACATTTGATCGCCGATAGTTCGCTGAAAATTTTGTAAAATTTCAGAAAATTAGGGAGATATTACTGTTTTTTGGGAGTTCGAGAAATTGCCTCAAAATTCGGGAGTCTCCCGAATTTTTCAGGAGAGTTGGCAGCTAGAACAAGGTAGGTAAGTAGGGTCAAGGCTGAACTGGATCCGACGCTCCTTCGCGCCGATTCAAGGCTTTAACATTTCCCCCATTTTCACCAGACAAGTTTCGGATTTAACCTGCAACGTAAAAGCGCACCAAGCGGCAAAAGCTGAATTACAAACGTAAACATAAGACGCGATCTTTTATCGGCGCTGCGCTGGATCATTAAAATTTCTGTTTTTTCTTCGTCTACAAAATGTTATTTGTTGAAATTTCTCATAAAAATATACTTTGACACATTTGAAATTTCTCATAAAAATATGTTTTGACCATCAACATATAATATATTGCAGCTTTTTTTATTTACGAATGTATATATACATGCGTGTGTGTGTGTGTATTGCTTACTAATATAAATAGTTATTTTTTTATTTGACAATATTTTATTCAACAATAAATAGATAAATAAAAAATAGTACTGTTACAGCTTAAAGCTAAAGATTTAGTATATTTTGTCAATTTATTTTTATTTCATTTTCTAAAATAAACAATATTCTCAAGTCTCCTATTCAAAACGAAGTTCAAAGTAATTTCTCTTCTACTTTGAATTCATGCAGCTTATTTTGTCTAAATGGTTTCTAGTACAGAAATGTATTTAAATGGTTTCTATTAAATAAATAAATATATATATATTCCTTCCTCTCTTATTATCTTAAATAAATGCAACTTTGTGTGCACTTCTAATTATAATGTAGTAGGTAGAAACTCTTATCTTTAACCCCCCCCCCTTTTTTTTTAAACCCCCTTTTCATTGGTATAATTTGACTTTTGCCTTGCCCCTTAATCTTACATTTTATCTTTGAAGTAATATCAAGGCAAATTTCCTACGAAGTTAAGAACAAAAATTAAACATAAAAGTTAAGCATACTTCTGTTTCGGTAGTGTTAAGCATACCCTTATTAGTGCAGAAATATTACAGATACTTCCAAAACTGCAGAATGATTACTTTCCATGTTTTATTTGGCAATTTTTAACCACCAAATTATTTTACTGAAACTTTATGTTGATAAAAAAAAAAATTTAACATTGGAATTGTGTTTTTTTTTTTTTTTAATTGTATTACTAAGGTCTGTATTTTATTGTATTAATATAAAAAACTCATAAACCTATCCCAAATATAATGCAAAATACATACCAATTCGGTATTTACGTATTAGCTCTCACTAGTTTGAAGTGAAATAGCTAACTCATCTTAAGAGCAGATAATATCTAACCTCACCAATAGCCCATGTTATTCTATGGGGAAATTTGTTTCCATAGTTATTCATTATCAAATATATATATTCAATTAAATTTACACATTTAGAAAATTCATAATCATTAAATTAGCACTTATTTTTCAAAAATTGATTTTTTTATTTCAATTTGCATCTAAAAATTGAGAAAAATGCACTTAGTAAAAATTTGCATTTTTGAACTAAAAATATAAATTTAAAATAAACTTTTTTTTCTCTTTTTAATTGATACTAATTTAATAGTTACGAATTTTTTAAATATGAAAACGGAATTTAAAAAAATACATCAGGTAATGAGTAATTGTGGAAATAAATTTTCCCATAAAATAATATAGGCCTTCGGTGTCTGCAGGATACTATTATTTAAGGCTGCACATCAGTCAAATTGTCCCTTTCTTCCTTTTTTGGACTTTTCAAGGGCTTGCAGAAGATTTTTTAAAGGACTATGTAGAATCCTTATTTCCACACACATGTATATATACACACAGTAGCACAGGGTTTCGGACCCGCCCACAAACTCCCCCCCCCCCTCTTAAAAAAAAATAGCCTTTTTGGGGGGGAGGGAGGGGGGTTACACACCTAAAAAAAAAAAAAAAAAGTTTTTTTTTTTTTTTTTTTTTAATCTAATAAAATTTTTCACTTTTTAAAAATAATTTATTATTTTTTTACATATATATTTTCTTACTTCCAGGGTTTAAACTGCCATTAGTTTTTTTTAGCATTTTGCTAAAAGGTATCATATTTTGCTAAAACATGTTGGTCAGAATTTCGCTAAAAAGCTAAAACTGGATAACTGTATAAAATATCTCTATATAATAACTCAGATTTTTTTTTTTTTTTGTAATATTTGCAGGCAAAAACTACGAAAAGACTGAAATTTTTGGGAATGATTATTTATATAGTAATTTGGATTTATTTTTAATGATTAAATTTAAATGAAAAAATATTTAAAAGTATGTCAGAATTCAGAATTTCATTCATAGAAGCATTCTTAGCACTAGTATTTCACGATTATCTACCACTACACTTCACTTAATTTTTCAATTGCTTTTTCATTTTACACATATGATATGAGTACCTCTTTTTCTATTGTTAAAATCAAAACATAGTTTCCCTGATTCATATTTTTAAAGTCACAAATATGGATGCTTGGTTAAAATCATCAATGAACAAAAAAATAGAAAATAAAACTGAGGATAACAAAGCTAAGTAAAGGAAATCAATGGTATCCAAAGAATTAACTTTCGAAAAAGCTAAAATAGTGCTTGTCTATTTTCGCTAAAATGCTAAAGTAATTTTTTTGCCATGTTAAACCCTGCTTACTTCACATTATTATACATAATTAGAGTTGTAAAATTCTCGAGAATAACCTCCTTGAAGAGAATTGAGAATATTCTTATAGAAGCTATAATAAACAGGCAATTTTGAAAAGTGTGCTCTGTATAAGTATTAATTTACGTGGAAATTTAGAATTTTTAAAAATTTTGCTTTTAATAAAATAATCGGATTGATTAAAGAAATAATTAAATTTATTTAGTTGTAGGTATTAAAATAAAATTAATTCTTTAAGGCTAAAAGATAAAATCTTGAAATTACTAAACATGAAATGCTAAGTAACAAACCATTAATGAATTTTTTTTTAAAAATTTCATTACCGATATTATTTTTTAAACGTGACATTAAAAAAAAAAAAAAAAAAAAAAAGAAGAAGATGAAGAAGAAAAAGAATATATTTCTAATTATTTATATTTTCGCTATAAAATGTTTTACACGTATCTGTATGAGATAAAAATGAATTTATCCAACAGCTATTTAAAGAGTAAACATACAACACTGTTTTCAAATAAAAAAGAAAAAGCGTGTTGGTAGAAAAAAATGGCAAATGGAAACAATTTTATCTTAAAACATTACATTGTTCTGTTTTTGCAAACTGAATATATATATATATATATATATATATATATCTGTACTGATAAGTATAAAGGATTTAAGTCCATATTCTTGACTTTTCAGGAGACGAAAAATAAAATTTAACTAAAAACTAATCAGAAGAATCGATTAGGAAAAAGGGATTATGTTGATTTTTACCCTTTATATAGTTCAGTGATTGTCAACCTTCATTTAATAAAGGGAAAAAAATTGAATTAAATATTTTATACAAAGATTAATGCTAAATTTCTGTCTTGAATCTTTTTTTACCAATGGATTTTCTCAAAGACTAAATGACATGGATTTAAATCCTTTATACCAATCGATAGAGAATTTTTTTCTGGGTCTGACTATGTACTTAACTCAAAATCGACATTTTTGGACTTAACTCCTTTATACCTATCACTACAGATATATATATATATATGGGCTATAACCAAAATTTGATGATTGAAAATTGTACTTTACACTTTCTGCTAATTAGCTCGATCGTTCATTTCCTGATTTTATTAGATACGACTGTTCCAAATGCAAAAATGTAAGTGGATGTCTAACCTGCACAATTGTATGATCTGGGTCTGAAAGGGTTATTTGATCTTTTATCAGAAAATGAGACTGACTGTTTGTTTTGATTTTAAATTTTATGTAATGAATAACCAATTACAAAATTAAATTAATTTTCATTTTTAAGCTATTTGTTATTTTGTTTTTCATGCATGTTGGGGTACTACATACACATTTTTCAATGACAAACTCAATTTTTTTCTTTTATGCCTTGTGTCATTTTTATGTAAATGACTTTTAATTCAGATTATTTCATTTGTACTTTTGCTTTAGAGAAGGTTTCAGTTATGTGTTTTATCTGTGATTAGCAGGCTTTATTAAAAGTTATTATGTATGGGAGGGGGAAGGGGGAATCTAGAAATTGTAGAAGAAAAAATGTCTATATTAATTATCTTAAAAAATTATAAATTAAAGGGTCTAACGCTAAACACAGTAAAGTAAAATAAAATAAATATTAATGGATGTACATTTATTTTGTACAAGATATAAAGTGAAAATTGTATAATTAAAAATATTGCTCTCATCTTTGTTTTATGCAAAACTGAACAAAGCAGTCTTTAAAAAAAATATGTATGTGGTATTTGTTATAATATGGTAATTAATAGCAACCAATTTTCTTATCTATATACTAAATCCAAAAGCAAGATATACTGCTTTTAAATTATCAAATAAAAAAGAAGCTGCATTAGAATTTGTCCAGCCAGTTTTTAAAAAAAAACCTTTGATTTTAAAATTTCAAGCAAAAAGTTCTCCATTCAAGGACATTTTGAGAATTATTTTATTAAAATGTAACAGCTCTAGAATAAAGAAAATGATATTAAAAATTTTAATATCCAAGTATTGAAAAATGTTGAAATAATTCTAATCGCAGAAGGTTCTACATCCGATGAAGAGTGTTTTCTTGAAATAGAAAATTTAGTTTCAATAAAAGCTATAAAACTTCTAATTTTATTTAAAATATTAAATGCAAATTCTATTCAATATGTAAATTTCAAATGGATTGCAATATTCCATTACGTAATCCAAAAGCATATTTTTTTCTTAAATTTCTTCCTACAACTCTTTTTTTATTGTATTCAAGTTTTTTTTTAATTTTTACCTAATTCATTAAATTAAGAATTTTATTGTTATTAAGTTATTTTGTTATCATTAAATTATAGGAAAGGCATGTTTCGTTTAACATTCACTAAAAAAAAAAAAAAAAAAAAATTGTCAACTCACAGTCATCCTGTTATTACCATTTACATCGTTTTAATGAGCACTCAATACTACAATTTTGGAATATTTTTAGAAGTTCTGAATATAAAAAAAATTAATCCTCTTTTATATGACAGTTCTTTAATTCATTGATGAGATCGACAAAAGTGAAAAAAAAAAAAAAAAAAAAAACCACTTTATGTAAAGGATAAATATTAAAGCAAAATATAAGAATTTAGGTGGAAAAAGCCTGTGTTACAGAAATAAATGATTTGATTGTTTCATTTTTAAACATAAAATTCCATGTCTGAAAGTACAAACTTTACATCTTGTATACATTATTACAGAAAGAAAATCACCACAACCTAAAAAAAAAAAAAAAAAGCTGAAAAATCTCATCCCTGTTTATTATTAATAACTTAAATTATTTTTAGATGAAGCAATAATTAATGTTGGAATATTAATTACTTCTTAAAGTGGCAAATTTATTTACGAATAGGTATAATATGACTGGAAAACATATACTAATAAAACCTGGCTTAAAAAAAAAAAAAAAAAAAAAAAAAAAACACCCTGGTTTTGGCCAACCATGAAATACTGTATAGAAAGAAATAATTCATTTTACATAAATATTAAGAATATGAAGGTAATTTAACTTTTAATTAATTATAATAAATTAGTATTACTATTATTTTGTAATAAGTTTTCTTTTAGTCTAAAACTCTTCTCTTTTTAAATAAACTTGAAATTCAAACCCAATTGTGTTATTCTACATTTAACATAAAAAAACCAATTAAACCTAAAAAAATACTCCACCCAGGTTGGGCTTTTTAAAAAAAAAAAAAAAAAATTCTTAAAACCTTGCAGTGGCGTATCCAGGATTTTATTTCGAGAAGGGATGAGTTAAGTTCGATAATGTTTCATAGCATACAGAAGTCATAAATATTACTCTTATTCTTAATCTTCATTTTTTAAAACTTTCTACAAATTTCAAGAGGGGCTGTAGTCTATCACCCCCCCCCCTACACACACACATACCTCTGGATACGCCACTGTATACACACATATATCTATATACAGTATGGTTTTGGAAAAAAGTTAAATAAAGTAGTTTAGAAAAAAGTTATTTAACAATATAGTAGTCTAACACAACATGAATTTTCGTACAAATATAATTTCGAAAAGGAGAATTTTGAAACAATCTTTTTAAATTATTGAAAAAATAATAAATCATTCAATTACTTACGAGATGATCCTGGAATGTTTTTTAATCCAGCAAAGTTGAAAACACATTTTACATATGTTTCAAGTGTTAGAGAAAAAAAAAAATAGATACACAATTGTTTTTTTATACTAATTCTTCATTAAACAGTAAATCTCAATGTAATGATTTAAGCAAAATATATTACTATAATACCATTTTAATAAACTTTTAATTTAACTCTTTTCTAAAAAAGCAAATTTGATAATTGCTAAAAATGTTTTTACAGAATCCATTTTCAAAACATGACATACATGTCAATCTTTTAGCAAGCTGTTTAGATAATCTTTCAACTGCAGAATCATCATCTCCTTTATTATAATTTATTTTATTTTAAGATAGAGGCGATTTAAGCATTTAATTTGAGGTATCCACCTTCAAATTTTATACATTTTAAGTATTATTCAAAATTCCTTGATCTTTAAGAGTATTTACAGGTGGCATGTTTAGTTCAGAGTTATGAGAAAAATTCAACAATAGCTCTGCATCTTGTATTTTCTACTTTTACAATTGGGGTTTCTTCATGCTTACATTTTGTTTTGCATATGCATTAGAATTAGGTTCCCTTAATTGCCGCTTTAAAATTCGTCTAAGTTTATCCTCAGAAGATAATTTATACAAAGGATATACTGGAAAAACAGAAGGCACAGACATAGGCTTCAGCCGTCGTCTTTTTTAATTCTGTATGCAAGCTTCATTTTTAAAATGTTCGCTACAAAACACGTGACGAATTGGATTTATCGATTGCATAATATTCTTTACGACAGATAATTTTTAACCAGGCTTTTAACCATCATTATCCGAAGAAAATTCATCAAACGATAGTCTTTATTTTTTCTGGAATTCGATTTGCAAAATAGAACATAGTAGTATGACATATTCACGAAGTTTATAATCTATCTCTTCATTGACTGAAATCAAGTTCTTGCCACAACTTAAGTTACTATTTAAAACAACATTTAATCAGAATCCTAATATAGCATATATTCGATAATTTCACAATCTATAGAAAAGAAAACAAAATAAATACTCAAGATCGTCCTAATAATTCCATGTAAATAAACCGCGTAAAGACCTACGTACGCAGCGCCATCTGGTGAGAAATCTTACGTAGATTTGTGTCTTTTGAATTCTTTTGTTATTTTCAGAATTGTTATAGCCTTGTATCCGCGCTGCGGTGGAGCGTCGGATCCAGTTCAGCCTTGGTAGGGTTTAATGTCACACTAGTATGGGTAATTTTAAACATTACAAAACAAAAAATACCACATATAATTAAAATATATATATATATATATGAATAAAAAATAAGTTTTTCCACTTACCCAAACTTAGAAGAAAATATTTCCTTCGGAATAAAAAAGTGAATCCTCCGTCAAAAATAAAAACTTCCTTCAAAACTAAATGACCATCTATACTAGCAAAATTAACACAATTTAAAATACTACTCCAAACTTTCGGTCAAATATATTCAAAATACATACCTGTATGCTCTAAAAGCATTAATTAACAAACTTTTACTTTAAAAAAGAACCGTGGAAAGACCAGACCAGAAAAATCAAAAATCGCCTTCTGTACTGTTGCCATTATTAAAAAAGAAAAGAAAAAAACAAAACAAACTTATCAAATAAACTCCAAGGTAGGTAGGTAGATTGGATTGGTTGGATTCAACTTCGCTCGCAATCTGCATGAATCTTTAAAATGCATGAAATTTCTTTTCGCAGCCGTCTGTACGCTCCACGTACATGAAAACGAAAAAAAAAAAAAAAAAAAAAAAAATCACTAAAAACACACAAAATTTTGTTTTGCATCAATCAGTAACACCACGGAAGAAGATTGAAGAATTAAAACGAGATAGGGCAGCGAGCGCGCGAACCGGAGCTTTCTTTACTGCATTAATCAGCCGAGAGTAGGAAAGCGGTTCGATCGCCGCCTGGTGTAGTATCTTTGAAACTTATCGGAAGAAAACCAAAGCCCGCCCCTTCGTCTTCACGCTTCAGTCATCATCCGATTACCGAGAACGACCAACGAACGAACAGCCAGAAATGTAAAAACTCGCTGATTGGTGAATTTTCGAGATCTGGTCGCCCTCTTTCAGTAAGATGAAAATTACTACCTTTCCGTAACATTCGTATCGTAATACATCCGTGAGTGCAGTCGCGAATTTGGAAAATGCCTACTCCTCAGAACCTTGGCGAAAAAACATAATCGGGCTTTGGCGAGCGCGAGTCATGATGATAGACGGTAGGGTTGCTCGCATGTCTGATGACAGACAAGCGGACGTTAACGATAGAAATTTGTTCAATAATTTTAAATAAATTTTAGGTGCTTTTGTCTCCTGAATTAGATACTTTGAAGTATGATTTAAAACATTCATTTTGTAATTTAATAGCTATTTTTATTTTCTAAATAAGTTTCTAAACGTTCATAGCTAATTGGAAACATGTAAACAAATTGTCGTGTTTATATTATGTCTAGATAAACTTGAAAAGAGATTGACGTATATTTATTTTATATTTTGCCTATATATGAGTTATTATTTCACATGTGCATTTAAGTGAATTAGTAATTAATAATGCTGGAATCCAAATATTTATTTTGTGTGTGTGTGAAGAACTTATTGCAAGGTATGTTCACAACATTCAATGGTTTTATAATTTTTTGTTTAATGTCTGTAAGTTGTATAAATGCCTAGAATTAATATTTCTTTTATTTTTTTAATTAAAAGATAATATTTTGTACATTATTCCTATAACATATTGAAATATTAGTATCTGATATTATATCCTGATGACTCATCTTATATCAGGTAATTTGTTTAGACATTTGAAAACAAATTTGACTTAAAATTATGATATAATTGTGATCATTCTCCTTTTAATTAGTATTTTAGTTAGATGTTTATTTTATTAAATATCAACAGTTGAAATGAAATTGGTCGAACTGATGATAACATGTAATTATCAGTTCAATAATTTTTATAATGATAATATTGATGAATATATTTATTACACACTACATTTTGAATATTATAGTGAGATATATTTACATAGAATAGATTGCATTATGTAGACTGCTGATTAAGTAGTACACATACATTCTGAGTGAAGTTAATTTGAATTTATAAAAACAAGAATTAATTTTTGTTAATTGTGAATAATAATACAGTTTATGGTATGACTTAGCGTGTTTTTAATAAATCAATAATTTGGCACAATTTTGCTGTTATCCTTGGAATTTACAAACCTTTAGGAAAGGAAAGTTTATCAAAGAATGCCATACTCAAAATGGCAGAAAATGAAATTGCATCAAAATACATAAAAAAAAAAAAAAAAAAATACAAAAAATGTATAAAGTACAATTGAAAAAAAAAAAAAAAAAAAACAGTTGAAAAGCTCAAAATTATAAATAATCACAGTTTAATTAAAGAAGATCAAAGAGAAATGAAGGAACAGTGTTTCTTGGAAAGTTCTCTAGTTATGAAGTTTATCCTACGCCAGCTGGACCATAGCTTCAGTGCACGAAATTGATTTTGTGCCTGTAGACGTGGGCTTGCTAGCGATTTTTATTAATATCGACATCAGATAGAAGAAGAAAGAGGAGGATAAGCTTATTGAAGACACGGTTCCTTGTGACATGCTGTAAATAAATCTAAAAATAGATCAGCATTGAAATTTGACATTTGATTTTCTTGTATCCTTTTCAGTTGTTTGCCATTCATACTTTTGTATGTTTTTTAATTTTATGGTATTTGTTTATAAAAGTTTTGTTATAGTTCATTTATTTTATTTATTTATTTATTATTATTATTATTATTTTTTTATTTGTAGATAGGGTAAGTGCACCAGTGATTGACACTTTTAGAACAATCTCTGATGTTTTTAATGTTCTAGTCATCAGAAAATATTTTCAGAAATCTTAAGTTAGTACATATGGCATGAAAGACATTCAGAACCACATATATGTTAAAATATATACATTTTATAACAATTATTTTTTTTATGAATTTTTATTTGACACCCACTCAATGTTCCAGTAATTGACACTGCCAGTTTTTCATTTTATCAGTAATTGGACCCCTATGTTTCATTGTTTGACACTGCTAGTTATTCATTTTATCAGTTATTAGCACCCTATGCTCCAGTGTTTGACAAAAAATGTTAAAATTCTTATACATAAAATATGATTTTATTATTTTTCTTATTTATTAATTATTTCGGGATAGATGTCAATTTGTGGAGCATACCAATCACTGGAGCATCTACCCTATAGCTTTATCTGACGAATTTGAAATAAGCAATTTCAGTGTATAAATCTATAGTTCCAAAAAATTGCACATTATCCTTAAATATTAAAATATGTATTTATATAGTTACTGTTTAAAAAAGACTGAAGAAGAAAAGAAAGAGCAGTTTTCCTCAGAAAGTTCTCCATTTGGGAAGTCTTTGCATCCTACGCCAGCTGGAACATATCTATAGTGCACAAAATTGTTTTCGTGCCTGTAGATGTGGGCTTGCTAGCTCATTTCATTAACACGGATGTCAGATGGAAGAAAAGGGAGGAAAAGCTTATTGAAGAAAGAAAGTTCATCATGACATGCAGTAAATAAATCTTTTCTTAAAATAGATAAACATTTATCATTTAATTTTCTTGCATTCTTTTGAAGAGAATCTTGCATTCTTTTGAATTTGCCATATCTTTTCGAAACTGGTAACGCTTTCATGATTTTATGGTGTATGAAAAAGTTTTTTAAATTTAAATATTCAAGCTGAGTATTTGCCAATGGCATTTTCTGTAATAAGCCATAGAAAACTCCTGAAAAATTTACAATTCGTGGTATATATAATCTTATCATCAGGACTGAGTTGTGGTTGGAGTAGCTTTTTTTTTTTTTTTTTTGCTTGTTTTCAGGAATGTTCATGGACTAGAACCTGCCTGTTTATTTACAAATCAATTACCTCACACAAAAATATCAATGTTTCCATAACCATATGTATATTCCAATAGATGTATAAGGAAGTCGTGGTGTCCACGTCAGATTCTTTTTTTTTTTTTTTTAATGCTAGCTAAGCAAGCATACATGTATGGTACCGTGACCACTGCTATACAGATTTTCATGCAAAATGTGTAAGTTGTATCCAGTGATGTTTTTTTCTCTTTTGGTTTTAATGGTTGCAAAGTGAGTTCACATGCATGGAAGTGATCGCTACTATACAGATTTCTATGCATAGTGAAATAGCTCAATTTTAAATATTTGTTTTATTAATCTTAAAAATAGGCTTCCATATTAAGGAAGTATTGATAAAAAATATGTACAACTGTATTAAAATATAGCTATAATTTATTAAAATGTATGTACGTGAAACATCGTTAAGGCAATTAATTCGTCATTTAATAAAGATTTTCTTTTTCAAGTTTAAATTATTAATATAAATATGGCTGCAATATTGACAAGTAAGTTATACTAGGGTGCCTTGAAAGAAAGAATGACAACATACGAAGGACTGTCATTGGCTAAAATTTCTATTTTACCAAATCTATGAAAAAAAAAAAAAAAAAAATGATCAGGTGTACTTTGAAAATTAAGTGAATGACAGTAAATTTTACTCTTTAATTTTTTTTTTTTTTTTAATAGGAAAATGTATTATTACTAAGTACAAAACTTTGAATAAACACCCTAGAAGCAAACACTCGCGACAATTGTTTCAGGTAAAAAAAAAAAAAAAACCCTTCATCAGGCAAAAAAAAGTACACACGAGTGCTGTAAAAGAAGCGACAACACACTGTTGCAGGTTGCCCTGTGTTGCTGCTTTGTTACAGCACTCGTGCCTACTTTATTCCCTTGACGAAGGGCTAGGTTTTCTTTTGATCCGAAACAACTGTTGGAAGTTCTTGCTTTTATGGTGTTTATTCAAAGTTTTGTAATTATTACTTTTAAACGCCAGTTCTTTGATGCTCTTTTATAATGTACTAGCAGGCTTTGCCTGCTTTGCTGGTCATTATATTGAAATGAATTTTCAAAACGCTATACCATTAATAATTTAAAAAAATCATTGAAATCAGTCAAAATCTAAGTTAAAGTTCTCGCTACCTTCGGTAAAGGTTTTTCCACTTTCCACACTTCACAAAATCCCTTTATAGTACATGTTGCATACACATACCTAACCAACACATTAAAAATCAGGATCCTGAGATTATTTGAAGCAGCACTACATTTTAAAATGTGTTTTTACCCCCTCCCCACTCTTAAATGGAAGAAGGAGGAGGGAATTTTGCTAAATAATTTTATATTATGAGTTCGATATATATAACTGACCCACACATCGAAAATCTCCTTCTTAAGATAATTTACTGCAGAGTTACGCATGAAGAGTTACTGCAGAGTTCACCCCCACCCCTAAGGGGTGGTAGTGTGGAAATTCACAAAATAACTTTGTAGTGTGTGTGGAATATGCATAAGCAGTCCACACATCACAATTGCCATTCTAAGATTATTTGGAACAGAGTTACGCATGCAAACATGTTTTTTAATCTCCCCCCCCCAACCCTCAAGAGGGGAGATGGCACGGAATTTCAAATAATCTCTTTGTAGTTTGTGTATGTTGAATACACATAACCAATCGACATATCAAAAAATCACTTTCATGAGATAATTTCATAGATGCTGTTTTTAATCTTTTAAATCAAAATTCACATTGGTATTTTTAAATGGAATATGTTATATATATTTTCGACGATTAGTATTACTAAAACCAGCTATAAAATTTTTCCAGTCTGAAGTCCCCGTCAAAAACAGTAGACTTGGTATCTATGTACTTTGGAGCAGTTACACTTCAAAAGGTGCTTTTGCCCCCTACTCAACACCCTTAAAGGGAGGAAAGGGGAAATTTCACAAAATACCTTCATAGTGTGTGTTGGAAACTCATAACCAGCCCGCACATAAAAAATCACCTAAGATAGTTCGGAGCAGATTTGCACTTGGAAATATGTTTTCTCCTCTCCAACCCCCAAGGGGGGTAATGTGGAATTTTACAAAATCTCTTTGTAGTATATGTCTTGAGAACACATAGTCAATCGACATGTTAAAAAATCACTACCCTGAGATAATTTGGAGCGGAGTTACTCTTATAAACATATTTTTGCCTCCCTATCCACCTGCAAAGGAGGGAGGAAGAAATTGCGTACAAATCCCTTTATAATGCGTGTTGGGAAGGCATAAACAACTGACACATAAAATTAATCTTGCTGAGATAATTTGAAGCAAAGTTATGCTTGTAAACATGTTTATTGCCCCCCTCCCCCCCCCCCCAATTGGGCACTTTCGCAAAATCCCATTACAATAGGTGTCAGGCACACATAAATAAGCCACACACTAAAATTTGTGATTCTATATATTTCCCCAGACAAATTTAGTGCTAAAAGGGGGACTTGAATTTGCCCCCTCGTAACTTCTCCCTAAAATCGAAAATTGCAGAAAACCAATAATGATTTTTTGGAAATATCCTCAAGTTGACTCTTAGTAGTTTTCTATATCTTTGTGCTATTATTGGTAGAGTTTAACCCTCGCTTTCCCAAGATGGGTTAAACTTTGACCCCATTTTGAAGTGAAATTTAGTTAAGCCCGCCTCATTCAAGAAGTGCGCTAATTCGTCAGGAGATAGCAAACATAACCAGTGGAATGTTGCAACTTCTAAATTGTACAAAAAAGGTGCTGTGCTGGTGATTTTCGCCAAACATGCCAAGCGGCACCTGAAAGCGATTTTTCTGCAGTAACGCCTTGATGTTGGGAAAGCGAGGCTTAATTAAAAAATGCGTATTTTCTAAATTTGCCTCCAAAAATCATTTTTACCAACATAACTAAAAATTTCTCAATAATAAAAATTTAATTTTCAAATATCATTTTTTTTTTTTTTTTTTTTTTTTGGTCCACATTCAAGTTGTAACAATTTAAAAGGCCTCTGAATGGAGAATTGTTTGCATGAAATTTTAAAAATGAAAGGTTATATATATATATATATATATACTAGCAGGCTTTGCCCGCTTCGCTGGTCACTATATTTAAAGAAAACTCTTTTCTATATAGCTTTATTAAAAAAAGAAAAAAAAAATGCTGAAATCGCTCAAAAGCTCGCTTTGAGTTCCCGCTGCTTTTGGCATCGAACTGTTCATCCTCGCAGTCTCCGGTGCCTGTCCCTATTACCTGCGACAATAGCTTACCCGTGGGCTTCCATTTGGGTGCTTATCATATATGACAGTTTCGATACAGACAGTATCGAAAAATTTGAAGTAGCTTTTTTATATTTGAATACCAATTACATAAGAACAACATTATGCGTGATGTACATAATATTTGCTTTCAAGTTATTTCCTATATTTATTTGATTTAATCGATCAACCATAAAATGACAGCAATTTCAAGCCAAATTTAATATTACAATATGCTATGATCGGCTACGTCTATCGCATGAGACAATTATTATTATTATTATTTTGTGGTTATATATACTTCATTCTTAGTTAATAGTAGTTGGTATATAGAAAAATAAATTAATTAATATGTAAACCTCATCATGGTACAAACTTAATATAGCTCCCCTTGACGTTATTTGAATTTTGTCGCCGTTTTAGACCAAAATATAATTTATGCGAGTATTGTTCCTATATCTTTCTATCTCTTTCTCTTTTTCAATACTTTATAATTTAGTTATATTTTTGATGAGCTTTAAGTGGCTGTCCTAGGCGAAATATGTCCGATCTACTTCAGCATCAAAATTTAAAAATTTGTCCAGTATTATCAATAAGTAAATACCTTTAATATAATGCTGAATTATCTTTTATGACTAGCGTAATTCATCCGTGCAATATATATACATATAAAGTTGAGGTAAATAAAAAATGCTATGAAATAAAATTCAGATCATATTACTATTAATATTTTATTTTAATTATAAAGGCGTTATTTTCTCATTCACCAATTTAACATTTAGTAATTTTTATTTTTCGCGTGAAAGTATATTTCATTTTATGTTGAAAAAAATAAATAAATAAAAATACTTCGTAAACTTTTTTGGCAACAATTAAAAATTTAAATGGCTTATATTAAGGTAATTACCAGTTTATTATTTTCATATTTTAATTAATTTTTAAAAATCTAATCAAATAGTAGCATATGTCCTATTTCAGATTATTATCTATCTTGGTACCAAATTTTATCCAGATCCTAAATAGTAGCATAGGTCCTATTCCAGATTATTATCTATCTTGGTACCAAATTTTATCCAGATCCGTTTAACCGTTGTGACGTGATTGAATAACAAGCATCCAACGGACAACTCACGCCATCTAGGTAGAAAAGTTGTTGAAAGAGTTGGTTAAAAATTAATTAAGAAAGAACTAATTAAGTTACAACTTTCATTAATAGATAAAAACCTATTCGCAGACCTACCGAATGTACATACAAAATTTCATTAAAATAGGTTAAGCCGTTTTGGAGGAGTATGGTAACAAACACTGTGACACGAGAATTTTATATATTAGATATATATACAAGATTATATAAATACTTTTAAATGTTTGGACATAGTTCATTTTTACTAAAGCAAGATTATTACTGAAATAAATTGAGTTAAAAATCATTTACATAAAAATAATTAGAAATTTCATTCAAAGGAAGAGATTATAATACATGCAATTAATCATATTATCAATGTAATCAATCTATACCTGCACAAACATTTGAATTAGTTAAATTTTTAGAAAGTGAGCCTTATTTATTTATTAATCTAAATAAGTAAATAGAAGAAAATCAATGTGTTGCTATTTTAAAAATCAATCAATAAATAAAACTGTGCATGCTATACTTAATTTCAGAGTTAGGCAAAGAAAAAAAACTCTGCATTAATCAAAATTAATATTACCTAACAAACATTTTACTTAATTACTTATGTTAGTAATTACTTAAGTACATCATTACTTTACCAGGGATTACGATTTTTTTTCCCCTTTACGAAAATGAGACAGAAAGAAAGAATACTTCAGAAGAAATATGTAAAAGTATAAATTAATTTATTTGAATAAAAATAATTTATATTGAATAACGAAAAATATTGAATGATAAAGTTAATAAATTAGTGGAGAAATTTATTATGATACGTTAACATATTGGTAAAAAAAGTTATCTGTAATAAATTTGTATTTTTATTTAGCACATTTTAAACACAAAAGAAAAAAAAAATGTCTTCTGTAAAATAATCGCTTTTCATTCAATTAAATGTGAAGAATTTTTTTTATTTTTTATTAAACAAAATGTTTTATTTATATACTATGATACGAATGCAATGCAAGTACGGTGGATGTGAATCGATGATTCATTTCATTCATTCTTGATTCATTCTGTCAGGTTTGATTCAATCAATGATTAGTTTCCACATTTTCATATTTTTCCCTTAAAATATGTTGTGCGCCAAGAATTTTCTCGCCAAGGTTCTGAGGAGTAGGCATTTTCCAAATTCGCGTACGCTCCACGTACATGAAAACGAAAAAAAAAAAAAAAAAAAAAAAATCACTAAAAACACACAAAATTTTGTTTTGCATCAATCAGTAACACCACGGAAGAAGATTGAAGAATTAAAACGAGATAGGGCAGCGAGCGCGCGAACCGGAGCTTTCTTTACTGCATTAATCAGCCGAGAGTAGGAAAGCGGTTCGATCGCCGCCTGGTGTAGTATCTTTGAAACTTATCGGAAGAAAACCAAAGCCCGCCCCTTCGGCTTCACGCTTCAGTCATCATCCGATTACCGAGAACGACCAACGAACGAACAGCCAGAAATGTAAAAACTCGCTGATTGGTGAATTTTCGAGATCTGGTCGCCCTCTTTCAGTAAGATGAAAATTACTACCTTTCCGTAACATTCGTATCGTAATACATCCGTGAGTGCAGTCGCGAATTTGGAAAATGCCTACTCCTCAGAACCTTGGCGAAAAAACATAATCGGGCTTTGGCGAGCGCGAGTCATGATGATAGACGGTAGGGTTGCTCGCATGTCTGATGACAAGCGGACGTCAGAATTCGTATTAGCAATAACAATAGAAATTTGTTCAATAATTTTAAATACATTTTAGGTGCTTTTGTCTCCGGAATTAGATACTTTGAAGTATGATTTAAAACATTCATTTTGTAATTGAATTTTTATTTTCTAAATAAGTTTCTAAACGTTCATAGCTAATTGGAAACATACTACATGTAAACAAATTGTCGTGTTTATTATGCCGGCCAGGTGGTTCGGTCGGTAGGACGCTGCCTTCCGAATCTTATGGTCCCAGGTTCGAATCCTGGCGCGGGCATGGATGTTTGTGTTGTCTTATGTCTTCAAAATATTGTGTACTTGTTGTATAATAAAAAACTTGTAAACCCTTGTGGTGTGGATTTTTCGAGATATAAGCGGCCTTAGAGGCAAGCAATAAATCTCAGTACTCATCAAACGAAACGAAACGAAACGTGTTTATTATGTCGAGATAAACTTGAAAAGAGATTGACGTATATTTATTTTATATTTTGCCCATGTATGAGTTATTATTTCACATATGCATTTAAGTGAATCAGTAATTAATAATGCTGGAATCCAAATGTTTATTTTGTGTGTGTGTGAAGAACTTATTGCAAGGTATGTTCACAACATTCAATGGTTTTATAATTATTAGTTTAATGTCTGTAAGTTGTATAAGTGCCTAGAATTAACATTTCTTTTATTTTTTTTTAATTAAAAGATAATATTTTGTACATTATTGCTATACCATATTGAAATATTAGTATCTGATATTATATCGTGATGACTCATCTTATATCAGGTAATTTGTTTAGACATTTGAAAACAAATTTGACTTAAAATTATGATATAATTGTGATCATTCGCCTTTTAATTAGTATATTAGTTAGATGTTTATTTTGTTAAATATCACCGTTTGAAATGAAATTGGTCGAACTGATGATAACATGTAATTATCAGTTCAATCATTTTTATAATGATAATATCGATGAATATATTTATTACACACTACATTTTGAATATTATAGTGAGATATATTTACATAGAATAGATTGCATTATGTAGACTGCTGATTAAGTAGTACACATACATTCTGAGTGAAGTTAATTTGAATTTATAAAAACAAGAATTAATTTTTGTTAATTGTGAATAATAATACAGTTTATGGTATGACTTAGCGTGTTTTTTAATAAATCAATAATTTGGCACAATTTTGCTATTATCCTTGGAATTTACAAACCTTTAGGAAAGGAAAGTTTATCAAAGAATGCCATACTCAAAATGGCAGAAAATGAAATTGCATCAAAATACATTTAAAAAAAAATTAAATGCAAAAAATGTATACTAAAGTACAAAAAAAAAAAAAAAAAAAAAACAGTTGAAAAGCTCAAAATTATAAATAATCACAGTTTAAAGAAGATCGAAGAGAAATGAAGTAACAGTGTTTCTTGGAAAGTTCTCTAGTTATGAAGTTTATCCTATGCCAGCTGGACCATAGCTTCAGTGCACGAAATTGATTTTGTGCCTGTAGACTTGGGCCTGCTAGCGATTTTTATAAATATCGACATCAGATAGAAGAAGAAAGAGGAGGATAAGCTTATTGAAGACACGGTTCCTTCCTTGTGACATGCTGTAAATAAATCTAAAAATAGATCAGCATTGAAGTTTGACATTTGATTTTCTTGTATCCTTTACAGTAGTTTGCCATTCGAACTTTTGTATGTTTTTTTAATTTTATGGTGTTTGTTTATAAAAATTTTGTTATAGTTCATTTATTTTATTTATTTATTTATTATTATTATTATTTATTTGTAGATAGGGTAAGTGCACCAGTGATTGACACTTTTAGAGCAATCTCTGATGTTTTTAATGTTCTAGTCATCAAAAAATATTTTCAGAAATCTTAAGTTAGTACATATGGCATGAAAGGCATTCAGAACCACATATATGTTAAAATATATATATTTTATAACAATTATTTTTTTTTTATGAATTTTTATTTGACACCCACTCAATGTTCCAGTTATTGACACTGCCAGTTTTTCATTTTATCAGTAATTGGACCCCTATGTTTCATTGTTTGACACTGCTAGTTATTCATTTTATCAGTTATTAGCACCCTATGCTCCAGTGTTTGACAAAAAATGTTAAAATTCTTATACATAAAATATGATTTTATTATTTTTCTTATTTATTAATTATTTCGGGATACATGTCAATTAGTGGAGCATGCCAATCACTGGAGCACCTACCCTATAGCTTTATCTGACGAATTTGAAATAAGCAATTTCAGTGTATAAATCTATAGTTCCAAAAAATTGCACATTATCCTTAAATATTAAAATATGTATTTATATACTTACTGTTTAAAAAAGACTGAAGAAGAAAAGAAAGAGCAGTTTTCCTCAGAAAGTTCTCCATTTGTGAAGTCTTTGCATCCTACGCCAGCTGGAACATATCTATAGTGCACAAAATTGTTTTCGTGCCTGTAGATGTGGGCTTGCTAGCTCATTTCATTATCACTGATGTGAGATGGAAGAAAAGGGAGGAAAAGCTTATTGAAGAAAGAAAGTTCATCATGACATGCAGTAAATAAATCTTTTCTTAAAATAGATAAACATTTATTTAATTTTCTTGCATTCTTTTGAATTGTTCGCCATTTGAACTTTTGTATGTTTTTTAATTTTATGGTGTTATTTATTTTGCTATTACTTAATTTTTATGGTAATATTCAATTGTTTCATTCAAATCGAACATAGTTTGATCAATTAGCAACAATTCAGCTTTAGTCCAAAGAAAAAACACATTTTTCATTAATTGACAACTTTTCGCTTACACTCCCTGACTCAGAATTTTACATATTACATATAAATTTAATAAGATAAAATTTTTAAAAATGCTCCATGCAAAATAATTTTTAATTCTTCTGCTGAGATCTTAATCATGAGAGACTTGGAGATTTAATCACCACACACCCAAAATTTTACAAATTTCATGAAAATTTTTAAGTTATACTTCATTTTTAACAAATTGTTTTTGAAGACTTAGCCTCATCTAGTAAATTAAAAAATTACAATTTAAGTATAAGTTTAGTATTACCGCCAAGAGAGAAAGAAAAAAAAGCATAGCATCCTAAAATGTTTAAAAAGTGAAATATTTGTGGCTGCAGCTATGGGTCTGCTAGCATATTTCACAAATATCATGAAACGGAAGAAAACAGAAGAGAAAATAAGAAAGAACTGGCGTTTTAAAGTAATAAGTACACAACTTTGAATAAACACCATAAAATGCTATAAATTCACAATAATTGTTTTGGATCGAAAGAATACATGACCCTTCATCAGGCGAACAAAGGAAGCACGAGTGCTGCAAGCAAAGTGGCAACACACGCTGCCGCTTTGATATCAGCATTTGTGCTTACCGACAGTAACACAATCTAATTAAAGAGAAAGCAAGAGACAGAAGAAAACATCCACTACCGATGGCATGGACCACGAGGAAGTAAGCTGATGAAGGAGGAAACCCCCTCACAAAAGCAGCTATTCAGACTTCCATAAAACTGTAATGTAAGGTTTTATTCTTTACAAAATTTTTCAGCAAATCGCTAAAATTGATGCCAAGATCAACATTGGCGTCGGCTACAAACTTGGCAGCCTGACGAGATTAGTAATCGAATTTGACCACAAATATTGCTTCAGGAGCGCCAGAATTTGTAAACCTTTTCTCAATTTTAACAGAATTATTTGTTTTGGTAAAATGTATCATTTCTCACCACTAATTTTTGCCTACAATAATAAAAATAGGCAATTTATACTGAAATGATTTTCATTGAACACTAAGCTGTGTTTAATATTTAAACTTAAAAACTTGTTCACATACCATAAAATTAATAAAACCACTACCAGTTTCAAAAGGACATAGTCTTTCTTTTTCAGGTGCAAAGCACTTGGAGAAAAAAGCAAGACTGGTGGTTTTTGTACCTGAAGAAGAAAGGCCATGTCTTTTCGAAACTGGTAATGCTTTCATAATTTTATGGTGTATGAAAAAGTTTTTTTAATTTAAATATTCATTGTACACCAGTTTTTTTTATTTTTGTACTGTCTAAGCTGAGTATTTGCCAATGGTATTTTCTGTAATAAGCCATAGAAAATTCCTGAAAAATTTACAATTGGTGGTATATATAATCTTATCATCAGAACTGTTGTGGTTGGAGTAGCATTTTTTTTTTTTTTTTTTTTTTTTTTTTTTTTTTTTTTCAGGAATGTTCATGGACTAGAACCTGCCTGTTTAGTTACAAATCAATTACCTCACACAAAAATATCAATGTTTCCATAACCATATGTATATTCCAATAGATGTATAAGGAAGTCGTGGTGTCCACGTCAGATTCTTTTTTTTTTTTTTTTTAATGCTAGCTAAGCAAGCATACATGTATGGTACCGTGACCACTGCTATACAGATTTTCATGCAAAATGTGTAAGCTGTATCCAGTGATGTTTTTTTCTCTTTTGGTTTTAATGGTTGCAAAGTGAGTTCACATGCATGGAAGTGATCGCTACTATACAGATTTCTATGCATAGTGAAATAGCTCAATTTTAAATATTTGTTTTATTAATCTTAAAAATAGGCTTCCATATTAAGGAAGTATTAATAAAAAATATGTACAACTGTATTAAAATATAGCTATAATTTATTAAAATGTATGTACGTGTAACATCGTTAAGGCGTTTAATTCGTCATTTAATAAAGATTTTCTTTTTAAAGTTTAAATTATTAAAATAAATATGGCTGCAATATTGACAAGTAAGTTATACTAGTGTGCCTTGATAGAAAGAATGACAACATACGAAGGACTGTCATTGGCCAAAATTTCTATTTTACCAAATCTATGGAAAAAAAAAAAATGATCAGGTGTACTTTGAAGATTAAGTGAATGACAGTAAATTTTACTCTTTAATTTTTTTTTTAAATAGGAAAATGTATTATTTATTACTAAGTACAAAACTTTGAATAAACACCATAGAAGCAAACACTCGCAACAATTGTTTCAGGTAAAAAAAACCCTTCATCAGGCAAAAAAAGTACACACGAGTGCTGTAAAAGAAGCGACAACACACTGTTGCAGGTTGCACTGTGTTGCCGCTTTGTTACAGCACTTGTGCCTACTTTATTCACTTGACGAAGGGCTAGGTTTTCTTTTGACCCGAAACAACTGTTGGAAGTTCTTGCTTTTATGGTGTTTATTCAAAGTTTTGTAATTATTACTTTTAAACGCCAATTCTTTGATGCTCTTTTATAATGTACTAGCAGGCTTTGCCTGCTTCGCTGGTTATTATATTGAAATGAATTTTCAAAACGCTATACCATTAATAATTTTAAAAAATCATTGAAATCAGTTAAAATCTAAGTTAAAATTCTCGCTACCTTCGGTAAAGGTTTTTCCACTTGCCACACTTCACAAAATCCCTTTATAGTACATGTTGCATACACATACCTAACCAACACATTAAAAATCAGGATCCTGAGATTATTTGGAGCAGCACTATATTTTAAAACGTGTTTTTACCCCCTCCCCGCTCTTAAATGGAAGAAGGGGGAGGGAATTTTGCTAAATAATTTTATATTATGAGTTCGATATATATAACTGACCCACACATCGAAAATCTCCTTCTTAAGATAATTTACTGCAGAGTTTACCCCCACCCCTAAGGGGCCGTAGTGTGGAATTTCACAAAATCACTTTGTAGTGTGTGTGGAATATGCATAAGCAGTCCACACATCAAAAATTGCCATTCTAAGATTATTTGGAACAGAGTTACGCATGCAAACATGTTTTTTAATCTCCCCCCCCCAACCCTCAAGAGGGGAGATGGCACGGAATTTCAAATAATCCCTTTGTAGTTTGTGTGTGTTGAATACACATAACCAATCGACATATCAAAAAATCACTTTCATGAGATAATTTCATAGCTGCTGTTTTTTATCTTTTAAATAAAAATTCACATTAGTATTTTTGAATGGAATATGTTATATATATTTTCGACGATTAGTATTACTAAAATTAGCTATAAAATTTTTCCAGTTTAAGTCCCCGCCAAAAACAGTAGACTTGGTATCTATGTAATTTGGAGCAGTTACACTTTAAAAGGTGCTTTTGCCCCCTACTCAACACCCTTAAAGGGAGGAAAGGAGAAATTTCACAAAATACCTTTATAGTGCGTGTTGGAAACTCATAACCAGCCCGCACATAAAAAATCACCTAAGATAGTTCGGAGCAGATTTGCACTTGGAAACATGTTTTCTCCTCTCCAACCCCCAAGGGGAAAAATGTGGAATTTTACAAAATCTCTTTGTAATATATGTCTTGGGAAAGCATAACCAATCGACATGTTAAAAAATCACTATAATGAGATAATTTGGAGCGGAGTTACTCTTATAAACATATTTTTGCCTCCCTATCCACCTGCAAAGGAGGGAGGAAGAAATTGCGTAAAAATACCTTTACAGTGCGTGTTGGGAAGGCATAAACAACCGACACATAAAATTAATCTTGCTGAGATAATTTGAAGCAAAGTTTGCCCCCCCCCCAATTGGGAACTTTCGCAAAATCCCGTTACAATAGGTGTCAGGCATACATAAATAAGCCACACACTAAAATTTATGATTCTATATATTTCCCCTGACAAATTTAGTGCTAAAAGGGGGACTTGAATTTGCCCACTCGTAACTCCTCCCCAAAATCGAAAATTGCAGAAAATGGAAATATCCTCAAGTTGACCCTTAGTGGTTTTCTATATCTTTGTGCTATTATTGGTAGAGTTTAACCCTCGCTTTCCCAAGATGGGATCATTTTGACCCCATTTTGAAGTGAAATTTAGTTAAGCCCGCCTCATTCAAGAAGTGCACTAATTCGTCAGAGATAGCAAACATAACCAGTGGAATGTTGCAACTTCTAAATTGTACAAAAAGGTGCTGTGCTGGTGATTTTCGCCAAACATGCCAAGCGGCACCTGAAAGCGATTTTTCTGCAGTAACGCCTTGATGTTGGGAAAGCGAGGCTTAATTAAAAAATGCGTATTTTCTAAATTTGCCTCCAAAAATCATTTTTACCCCCTTAAAAATCTGGAATTCCAAAATTGCAGAAAATATTTTTTTTTTTTTTTTTTGTACTCAAGTCTAGTCTCTCCCTCTGAAATTTTTTTACCGTGAAGCAATTTGAAGCAGAGTTATGTTTATAAAAATGTTTTTGCTCTCTGATTTTGCAAAATCCCGTCCTAGTGGTCATCAAGGTTCTAAAACCAGCGTGCTCACCAAAATTTTCACCTGTATCTCCCATAGAATCGCCACGACTGTGTTGAGTCAGTAATCAGTGAGTTTACTCTTTTATACATATAGATTATTTATTGTTAAAATAAGTTATTTTGGTGGATACATCTCAAATACTTATATCAACATTTTTATTAGAGTATATCAGGTATACTTCGAAAATTAAGTGGATATCCTTAATTACTGTAAATTTTGCTTTTTAATTTCATGTTTTCAGATAGCAAAATGTAGCCTTTAGAAGTTATTTTGAGGAATCCATCTAAATTATCACAGATATCAATGTTTTTCTTACAGTGAATTATGATTAAGCTTTTAATGAATAACATATATTTCTAAATTAAATATATTTTTATATTTCTTTTATTTTGTAACATTTTTGTTAAAAATATTCATTTCATCATTATCATGCGATTATCAGGGGGAAAATACTATGCGCATAAAATGATGAGCAACTAGTGAGTAAATGTCAACTTCTAGTGCCAATCTTTGTAATGACAACACCATATGTGCTGAGAAAATGGCTGTGATACTATTTAATCACTTGTATATTAACTATATCAAAGTATCCTAAATTATATGACTAGTTGGCCTACTACTACATCCTGCATCAGTCTACTGCATCAACATAACTAAAAATTTCTCAATAATAAAAATTTAATTTTCAAATATCTTTTTTTTTTTTTTTTTTGTCTCCATTCAAGTTGTAACAATATAAAAGGCTACAAAAAAGGCCTCTGAATGGAGAATTGCTTGCATGAATATTTAAAAATGAAAGGTTATATATATATAGAAAAAATATTAAGATTATATAAATACTTTTAAATGTTTGGACATAGTTCATTTTTACTAAAGCAAGATTATTACTGAAATAAATTGAGTTAAAAATCATTTACATAAAATAATTAGAAATTTCATTCAAAGGAAGAGATTATAATACATGCAATTAATCATATTATCAATGTAATCAATCTATACCTGCACAAACATTTGAATTAGTTCAATTTTTAGAAAGTGAGCCTTAATTATTTATTAATCTAAATAAGTAAATAGAAGAAAATCAATGTGTTGCTATTTTAAAAATTAATCAAGCTTAATAAATAAAACTGTGCATGCTATACTTAATTTCAGAGTTAGGCAAAGAAAAAAAAATCTGCATTAATCAAAATTAACATTACCTAACAAACATTTTACTTAATTACTTATGTTTGTAATTACTCAGTAATTACTTAAGTACATCATTACTTTACCAAGGATTAAATTTTTTTTCCCTTAACGAAAACGAGACAGAAAGAAAGAATACTTCAGAAGAAATATGTAAAAGTATAAATTAATTTATTTGAATAAAAATAATTTATATTGAATAAAGAAAATTATTGAATGATAAAGTTAATAAATTGTGGAGAAATTTATTATGATACGTTTACATATTGGTAAAAAAAGTTATCTGTAATAAATTTGTATTTTTATTTAGCACATTTCAAACATAAAAGAAAAAAAAAATGTCTTCTGTAAAATAATCGCCTTTCATTCAATTAAATGTGAAGAAAATTATTTTTTTTTTAATAAAACAAAATGTTTTATTTTTATACTACGATAAGAACGCAAGTACGATGGATGTGAATCGATGATTCATTCATTCTTGATTCATTCTGACAGGTTTCATTCAATCAAAGATTAGTTTCCACATTTCATATTTATCGTCACAAAATGCCGTTTCGCGCCAAGCATCTGTCGCCAAGGTTCTGAGGAGTAGGCATTTTCCAAATTCGCAGTGCAGTCGGCATTTTCCCCAATCCCACTCTTTTCAGAAATAGATGCCTTCTGATGGGCTGAAATCTTTGTTCGTTTAATGAGTGTTTGCTGGTTATGCCGGCAACTACGAACTTCTTCCTTTTCCTTCAGTGACTTAGCGATAGCGAATGTTTAAAGCATGTATATTTTTAATTATTTATACTTTTGCTCTAAAATGTTTTATACTTATCCGTATGACATAAAAATGAATTTATCCGACAACTATTTAAAGAGTAAACATACGAGATTGTTTACAAATGAAAAAGAAATAAATAGTGTGTTGGTAGAAAAAAGTGGCAAATCGATGTAATATTAAATTAAAAGCCAAAAAAAAAAAAAAAAAACAGTTGAGTTTATACAAAGTAGGTAATATTGATCATGAAGAATTAGATAAGTTCTCTATCATTGAAGAAACTAGCTTAATTGATCTTTCATCAGAAAATGAGACTGACTGTTCACTTTGATTCTAAATTTTATGTAATGAGTAACCAATCAAAAATTAAATTAAATTTCATGTTTAAGCAATTTGTTATTTTGGTTTTTAAATTAAATTTAACAAATTTATTATAAATTGCTAAATTATGCAATTTAAATTTGCTAATTTTCTGGTGTAATTTTACATTTCATTTTTAAACTAAAAAACTTTTGATTCAGTGGGATTAGAAAAAATGCTGTATGCACAAAGGGCCAAAATAAATTTAAATTCGAACATAATTTTTTACGCAAGTTAAACAGCAACATGTCATTACCATGAGCGCTTCCTTCACCAACTGCCGGTAAAAGGTAAACAGAAGCATCCCGTTTCAACTCGAGACGAGTTTGGTTGTTCTGCTGAGTTTTGAAGTTGTCACTGACCTTGGGAGAGGAAATATTCCAGCTGCTCTACTTTTCCAACAATAGTATTTGTAGTATTTCAATACCAAGAATTTGAAAAAAAAAAAATTCTCATTAATTAACTGTTAAATTTTGTATCATTTTGATCTACATCATTAAATTTATTCACTAACGATTTGGCATTCTGTTTATTTATACAGTTTTAAATCTGTAATTTCTCTATATATTAAAAAAAAAGTTACTGTCGTCAAGTTTTTTTGTCTGCGACCGCATCTTCTCTCGGAGGACAGGGTCCTTCCTGTCATGAGAGGTATCAATATGTTCCGAATACTCCAAGGTAGACATTTCAACTTAATTACAGAAGTTATTAACAAAAAATGACAGATGTATGATACTACTCTATTTGCAACCTTGAAAAAAAGTTTCTCCCAGTGACGTTATTCTTCTGTCATGAAGTCATTTTACACGGGAAAATTAAAATATAATCCATGATTTTAGGTAGTTACGTACAGTCGGTAACAAAAGTGTCCGAACACTAGCAAAAATTCCTATGTAAAAAAAGGTCACTTCATACGGTTTTGTTAAATAAATCCTTGTTGAATCCTGTTCTTAGTCAGTGTAAGAACATGATTCGATAAGGATTTATTTAACAAAACCGTATGAAGTATACTTTTTTTACATAGGAATTTTTGCTAGTGTTCGGACACTTTTGTTACCGACTGTAAGTAGTAGGTTTGGTTTAACGTCGCACCAGTACTGCGCTATAAGTATTTGGCGACGGTTTGGGACGCACCCCTAATGATGTTCCGGAGACATGCCATCACAATTTTGGTCCTCCACGGAGGGGATGGCTTCCCTGGTCTGGTGATATCCAGAAGTACAGTTTTGATGGGAACATGGAGGACTTTTCGTCCACGACGGTATTTATATGCACCAGCCACCATTAGTGTAAAGTATCGACCGCCAATCTTCCAATTATGAAACTCGGCACTTTACCGACTGCAGTACCGCATCCTCGATCCATAGTTGTAAAAAAGAAATAAAAAGGGTCGTATAATAAAGCTTTCATGCAAAATGGGTCAATATATTAAGAATTTATTTCTATTCAAAAAAAAAAAAAAAAAAAAAAAAGAAAAAAAGAAAAAAAAATGATTTACAGCATAATTTTCATAAAAATAAATAAAAATGGATAATATGGTATTAAATATTATAAAATTCAGTTTGACATTGAATATCGGGATTTTTATAATACTTTCCTTTTTTGTCTTGTGTTATGCACTATTAACATTTCAATTTAGTAAAAAACAAAGCAGCAAATAGGCGGGAAGAGCTCAGCATGGGTTAATAAGTAAAGTCAGTCGGGGGGAGGTGAAGCCTCCTTCGGGGGTTTGTGAGCGGAATGAGCAAGGAGTATAATAATAATAAAAAAAGTATAGTATAATAATAATAAAAGTACAGTTCTTATTACTAGTATACTAGTTATTATTACTAGTATACCCCTAGTATAATAATAATTAAAAAAAAAAACATTTTTAAGAATAAGTTATTTATAAAAGTATTTTATTTATGAAAGTTGATTAATTAGTGTTATATTTGTATCATTTTAATCCAGATAATTAATGGGATTTATTATCGACCAGCATTCATGAAGTAAAATTTTCAAAATATAATTTCTAATAATTATAATAATAATAAATTGCTTTGTCTAGTTTGAAGTAATTTTAAAGCAATTTAAGAAGGTGGTACTGTGATAAATTTTATCGTGCACGCATTCTTTTAAAATTTTCATTAAAATAAAGAACACATGTTTACATATACATCAAATAAATTATTTTCAAACCATTCATTGTTATCTCTTCGATATCTGAAAAATAAAATTAGACTGAAAATGGTTTTGATTGGAGAGAATTATCTCTCTCAAAAACTGTCAAAGTCAAAAAAATTTTTACTGTGAAAATTAAAAATTTTTTATGAAGATTAGTTTTTTTATCAATTAAAATATTATTATTCTGATCTGACATTACTATGATGGCTTTCAGTTTGCCTCAAACACGGCGCATAGTTTAACACAGTAGTTCTTATCCCTCCTAACTATAGCGCTACGTTAACCCCAGTCAACATATTCGAACTTATACTTCGTTGGTGACTAAAATATGCTCCAAATTCCCTAAAATTATTATCATTGGGGGTTATCGAAATGGTAACTCCCAAGAGTTGATAAAGGTCTGCTCCCATCACTGATCTACTGTCGGCAGCAAAAGTATCCGAGCACTAGCAATAATCCCTGTCTAAAAAAAGTACACTTAATACTGCTTTGTTAAATAAATCCTTGTCGAGTCATGTTCTTAGTCAGTCTAAGAACATGATTCGACAAGGATTTATTTAACAAAACAGTATTAACTCTACTTTTTTTTATATAGGAATTTTTGATAGTGTTCGGATACTTTTGTTACCGACTGTATGTACAATCGGGGGGGGGGGGGAAATCGCAGCACTCGCTATAATTTCATTATTAATTGACGCAGAAAAATTTAACAGACACCATTGAACAGGAAATTAAATGCACGTTTTGAAAATGCTGTCGAATTTTGAATTAGGGGTTATCTGCATATTGAAATGAGCGCTAACTTTGATTTTTTCAATAGCAACACCCTATTTTGACTTCATATTCAAATTTCTGAGAGTCTGGCTGTGCGGAAAAGTATACTGTTTGCAGTGGCGCCAACTTATGTGGGCCCTTGGGGCTCGAGCCCACCCAATAATTTACTCTCCCAGCCCACCCAATTTTCATTATTCTGATTTATTATTTATTTATCCGTTTGAAACTTAAAAAAGCGTTTTCTATGTAAAAAGTTGGGAATACAATCCAAAAAAGCAACTTCAGCGGATGCACCAGTTAAATGTATATCAAAACTGAAACTTCATATTTTATAAATGACTACTGATTAGAGTAACCATCTATTTTAACTCTTTCGTTCCCACAACGGCCAAAAGCACCCGATAACTCTGAATTCCATTCCGGCCCGAAAACACCTGGGACTGTTCATTCAACCTTTTAACTCTATTATCACAGCGGTAATTTTCCCCCGGTTATTTGTCAGTGCAAATGAAAGGTGGGCGGGTTAACTTTACTTGAATGGTAACAAACAAGGTAATAAAGGGGGGGCGGATTGAAGTTATCCTAAAGATTTTGAAGTGAGAGATGAAATTTTCTAATCTTATTTCCCTAGCTGAAAATATTCTGTATACGCTTGTTTTTATTTATTATGGCCTCACCTTATAAAAGTATTAACTCAAGATTAAATTAATGCAATTTTATTCGCATCTACTTCCGAAGGTGAAATCAACGAATCTAACAGTAGTGATGAAATTTCAGATGAAATGGAATCATCTATGTTATTTCCGAATGCAATGCCGAAACTGTATGTGATTCGGATTAGCAATTAGAGGAAATTAAAGCCGCTATCAGAACAAGTGCGAAAAGAGAGTCATTAGCAATACTACCTCATAAATAGTTTTTTTTTTTTTTTTTTTTTTTTGAGGGAAGCAGTTAAAATATCCCCCTCTGATATGATTTGCCTCACGTATATGCTTCAATCACGCATTTTCGGCTGTTTGAATCACATACAGTAGTTTTCAGCATGAACTCCTCCAATCAGAGAATCGCGGTGCCAGAATATCCTCTACCTTCATTCCTTTCAAACCTCCTTGAGGTGGATTATCGCCAAATCTGTTGTTTACACTTGTGGATTTCGTTTATGCTTAAAAATAACCATAGATTCAACTCAACAAAGTTGTTCAGTAGCTTTCAGATGCATTATGTGTACTTCAGAATACACATTCTTCCGTCTGATAGCAGCTTTAGTGCAATTCTGAAAATCTATTTACAGAGGAAATTTACCGGCTCTCCAAGGCCAGTACATAATTTGAATTCAGGAGCAAAAGCTCTATATTATTTCAATTTATTGCTTTCTGATGTAGCAAAACCAATTAATAAATAAAAGTCTTTGAAAGAATATACCACAAATTGGAAGAAAAAAAAACATGCAACAATCGTTTTGGGATGAAATAATTGCCGAACCCGTTCATCTGGGGAAAAAGAAGATACAAGTACTGCTTTGATGCTGCGCTAGTGCCTAACATTTTTTATTTGGTGAAAGGTCGTGTTGTTATTTCGACCTGAAATAACAAATGCGAGTTTTTAATACCATTATTATTTTTTTATTAATATTTATGATGTTTGCTCTCATTTTATTTTTATAATTGAACGCCAGTACTTCGGCACACATTAATTGTTTAAAATTACAGTCAAAATTATTATAAAATGAGGTTTTGAATTGCACTCATCAAGTTTATTTAATTCTGAGAAAATGGATAGTTAAAAATAAGTATCTTAATAACACTGCTCTGCATGAAAATCGGCCCCAACACCACTCCTGCAAATTCTTATGTAAAATTATCTCCTGCAGTGGCGGGTCCAGAACTTGACTTTTGGGGGGGGGGGGGTCTAAGAGTTTTCAAAATGTTATTTCAGATCAATGAAAAATTTACAATTGTAACATTTGATTGTGAATGTTAGTGATTTGGGGGGGGGGGGCTTCAGCCCCCTAGACCACCACCCCCTTTGATTCGCCACTGATCTCCTTAATCCGAAAATGACAGTTTTACCCCCTAACCTACAGTCGGTAACAAAAGTCTCCGAACACTAGCAAAAATTCCTATGTACAAAAAGTGCACTTAATACAGTTTTGTTAAATAAATCCTTGTCGAATCCTGTTTTTAGATTGACTAAGAACAGGATTCGACAAGGATTTATTTAACAAAACTGTATTAAGTGTACTTTTTTTACATAGGAATTTTTGCTAGTGTTCGGAGACTTTTGTTACTGACTGTACTGTTTTTTTGGGGACGACCGCTTAATTTTATTACTGTTCGGTAATTTTATGGCTATGAATTTGAATCGAAAGGGAAGAAAGGATTATTTTAACTGTTAAATATTTTCTGAGGGGTTACAGAGTTGAAAAATTCTAAAATATAAACATTTATAGCGAGGGGGAAATTTAGGGGGGGGGGATTTACTACTGAAATTCTAAATTACATTTACTATATTTTATCAATCTATTATTATTGTGGTTGTTGTAAGTGTTAAAATAATCCTTTTCCACCCTCCAAATCAAATTCATGTCAGTAAATTTACCGAACAGTGATAAAAACTGCGGGTGGGATTGGCGTCGCAAGAAAACCGTAGATGACTGGATAAAATGGGGGTCATGTTCAGATTCGGGAGGTCATTTTACATAAGAATCAGCAAAAAAAGTATAAGGGCTGGGGAAAAAAAAAAAAAAAATGCAGCGCAATGTAATTTAAGAAAAAATCATTTTTACACGATGACTTTCTAAAAACTCTATGTTCAATTAGTAGTTAATAACGAAACAGATTTATTCATAAACTGCTCCATCAAGGTGGCTAGCATTTAAACTTTTCTAAATTACCTGATTATTTTTTGAAAGTTTCCCTACTTTTCTCTGACTCTTATTGTTTATTTCCCATAAAAGTTTCATGACATTAGCGAAAAATTTAGTAATTTAAAACAGCATTAATAATTAATGTTTAATATAGCTTTTTTTCACAAAATTTGTCGAATTTACCAGATTTTAAATGAAATTCCCTAACTTTTCCAGATTTTCTAAATTCTCTGAATTTTTCCTGAATTTTTGATTTTCTCTGATTGCTAGCCACCCTGTCATGCATTATTCATGCTTGAAAATATTTTTATTAAATCAAATTTTCATTACTAAATCAAATTTTAATTAAAAAAATTAAAATGAATGTTGAATTTCTAATAAATCTAGATTTTATTTTAAACAAATTATTTAATCACCTAAAATATTAATTTCAGGATTAAAGGATATTATTCGCGTAATGTTTAAAATAATAACAGCAATAATGATAGTTGTGATTCACAAATAGAAAAAAAAGAAAAGAAGTTTAAAATAAACTTTATTTTTGGCGCGTTATTTTTGCAAATTTTACTATTAAAAATAAATAAATAAACAGAAGATTGGTGATGATTCAAAAAACTAATTGCCAGTTAAAAGATAACGGTCACTAGTGGCGAACTGGCGATCATTTTCATAAAATTTTTAAAAAAGGTTGTTTAGCTAAAGTATATATAGTAGGACTAAATGTATAAATTTTTTAGTTGATTTGATATTATTTCAAATACTGGTATATCAAGAAATTTGCATTGAATGTCCATTTTTTTAAAATTATTATTTGCACTCTTTATTTATTATTCTGGATTCAAAGAATTATAGTAGATATCAGTATTATGTAATTATGTTAGAAAGATCCAATGATGATAAATCACAACTTTATACTTCGAATTGTATTGAATTAGTTTATCCTTACCCGCTTTCAACCCTCTCCAATGGAAAAAAAATCACTATATCATTGTTCCTTGTACCCAAAAATACTTGAGCCCACCCAATCTTCTTCAAAAGTTGGCGCCACTGACTGTTTGTACATTTTATCTTTAGTATTTATAGAGTTATAATCAAATATGTGTTAGGGGGTTATCTGTAAATGTAGAAAAATAAAATTAAAATCCTATAAGAAACAGATAAAATTTTAATGTTTTACACCAGAAATCTTTCAGGAAAAAAAGAATTATAAAAGTAATAAAATTTGACCGTTTTCCAGTTTCTTAATTAACCTGAAATCAGTTTCTTAGATTTGTATATACTTCAGTACTTTTTAAAATAATTCTAGATCAATTTAAATATATTGCACTTGCGATTTGTCCAGACTGTACTTTTTGAAAAAAGTGCAATGTTTTTCAAGTAAAAGTGTCTATTATGACTGTAGTGATCACCAATAAAGCTTGAATTTTCTTTCGTAGGTATAACATAAAATATGAAATGAAATAATATAGATATATATATACATATATACAACAATGCATAAACTAAATCTTTTCGGATAAATTATTGTAAGGGTTTATGAAGTAAATATTAAACAATTTTAATCGCAATTACCAGTTTTGGGTTTGAACTCTTTGGAACTGTACGATTCGTTTTATAATTTTTATGAAAATATAATTTCTTAATTAACCCTTTCGCGACTGCTGACGTAGATTCACGTCATTTGAAAATCAGTAACTCGGTTAGTGGGCGTTTCTTTCGTAATTTGTGTGTTACTTATTTCTTTTAAGTGTGTATCCAGTGTTCATATTTTTGCAATAAAATATACTATGGATAGAAATATGTTGATTAGAAAGAATATAATTATACTGTACATTCATTTGTAATATAATTGTGAATACAGAAAATTTGTTCTGAAATAC
>CAWVNO010001821.1:0-19797 GCA_963930645.1 Salticus scenicus
TATATGTGTGTGTGTGTGTGTGTGTGTGTGTGTGTGTGTGTGTGTGTATCTTGACAAATCCAGTTAAACTTAATTTAAAACAGTTTTTAAATACTTTTTTTTGTGTGTGTGTGTGTGTGTGTGTTAACAAAGTTTAATTAAAATGTTTAATTTAATGCCAACTATTTTAATTAGTTATATAATTGGAATGTAGTTGCGATTTTTCTTCCAAATATCAAAAATATATTTATATATATATTTTATATTATGAAAACATATACAAAATTGTCCATTTTTAACTAAAGATTAAATATTAAATATTAATCAAAAACTAAATAACTTATTCTAAATTGAAAGTAAAGTATTATCTTTATTTTTTGAGAAATTCTGAGTTTAAACCGTAGTGCATGTACATTACGTGTGAATTCTTCATCCGAGCAACTAACGAATATCGATAGCACGTGATGAGTATCTTTTCAGTTTTCACCCTTGAAAGTCATTTAGTCAATCCTTTTCTTTCCTACCCCTAATACACAAAGTACTCCAGAAGTGAAACAATCATATAACATCGAAACTTTGTAAATATTTCAGAAATGTTTCGAAATTTTCAGGTAGCTTTCCGATTAGTTTTATAAACCTTGTAATGTTCGCAATTGTAACAAAAAATCAGATGCGTAACAGAAACGTTTCAGCTACACAACAGATAGAACACCAAAAAGGTCGAATATTCAAAAAAGGTTTCAGAGAACATACTTAAATGACATACGATAATGAAATATTGTAAGGTTTAAGCAACATAACTTAAACATTGGGTGTTGTGTGGACTCGAAGGGTCTTTCACACCCCCCTTGAAGAGGTTTCAAAGTGTTTATATATATATATATATATATATATATATATATATATATATATATATATATATATATATATATATATATATATATATATATATATATATATATATATATATATATACATACATATATACATTTTTTTTTGCTGTGTTTTCCAAATTGATAAGAATAAGAGAGAGAAGGCATGGATGAGTAGCGATAATAAGCCAAGTGTGGTAAAAAAAAGTATAGAAATGAGCTAAGTGTGGTAAACAAAACAATCGGACTGAGCAAGTGCGACAAAGTGAACGGATTTGGTCGTCAGGTGACAGACGAAAACCTTAATGTTAGTTACTCTTTGTATGGGAACTTTTGTATTCAATGCACATTGTAGTAAGATATACGCTCTAAGGTTTAAATTCGACAAAGCCTTTAAAATTCAAACATTCTTAGCTTTTTAATAAAGTGAAATCAAAACCAACATTTTCCCAATTTCAGCCATTTTTAATATAAATGCAAATCTTTATTATAATTTGAAAATGGTGACTGTCTTCTATTCATTTAACAATCTACGGGGAAGATTTAACAAATTTAAGGACATATTGGTTGTTATAACATTGCAGGCGATATATAAAATAAAATGATTATTGTTATTATTCTTTTTTTATAATAATGAAAGTAGTATATGTAACGTTTCAATCAACGTACAATGGACAGCTCCCTATAATTTGTTTATTTTTATGGTTCGTATTTTGATACATAGATAGCAGCACTGCAGTGATGAAACTTAGCAAGCAACACCATGCCTAACTAACAATGTAGCCATTTTATACGTAAAGTTTAGTTTACGGTAAGAGCTAAGGTCATACATAATTTTATCTAATTTATTAAAATATTTTTTAAGAGGTTTCTTTCATTTTTTTTCTTTTAATCAGTTGCTGTCAGAGGTCCAGACGGGGTACAATGGATCACTAAGAAACGGGGTACAATGGAACAAGGTCCATTCACCATTTACATTAATTTTTGTTCGTGTACTTTATTTTTAAATGTAAATATTAAAGTTATCTGCGCAATACATATAAGAAATTATAAATAAAAATCCGAAAATCCGAAAAATCCATGTAAATAAATTAACGTTTGCCTATAAATTTCTTAGAAACAAAAACATTTGCAATATCTTCATGTTTCATATTTCGGTAAGGCCAAAAATGACTTCACAATTTTTTCTGTGCGTGTGTGGGTCTTTGTGTCTGTATGTCTGTAACGCTGGGTTCATCAGCGTATCACCTGAGTACAGTACATAGGATTCAACGACACTTGTCAGGAATTCAGGCCTTTAACCAACTTAAATTTATATCTATCAACTTTTGCGAAACTCTCCCCGTTCCCCCCTGAGGGGGCAGGAGGCAAAAATACGTTTCTAAACATAACATATCTCAAAGTGACTTCACGGTAAGGAAATTGGACTTGAAAAGAATAAACTTGAGTACAAATAAAACATTATCTTTGATTTAAGAATTTTCAGTTTTCAAGTGGAGGAAGTGGGGAAATCGATTTTTAGCGGGAAATTTACCAACTTCGAATTTTTTAGTTGAACGCTACGAAAAATGGTATAAAGGTCTTGAAATGAGTCATATATCTTCTTTAGCATATTTCCAAAAATATATTTTTGTATTATCGTGACTTTTTTTTTTAGGTTGGGGGGAGGCGTTACGAAGGAGAAAATTTGAGGCAACTCTTTTAAGGCTAAATTTATCCTGGAAAGCCTATTGGAGCTCTGATAACTTTTTTTTGCTTGGATTATTTATATGTATCCGACATAAAGTAACCGGCTATTACGGAATACCTCCCCCCTCCTCTTACCCCTGGAAAAGCAGTTGGGAAAAATATGTTTGTGAGTATATCTCGGCCCCAAATTACTTAATGGTGAAGAAATTGCAAATGGGGATGAAGTTATATATATATATATATATATATATATATTCGTCGATGTTGGAATATTCTAATTTTACTCTTCTAAAAATGGTACAAAGTTGTTGAAATAAGCCATGTTTCTTCTTTAGGATAATTCCAAATAGCAAATTTTGATCTTTCGTGATTTTAGATATTTAGGGGGCGTTACAAAGGGAAAAATTCGAGTGTGATAAATTTAGAGATTATTTTAGTGAAAATTTTGTCTTTGGAAATCTATGGGAGCTGCGGTCACGAATTTTGGTCACGAATTGAGGTCACGTAAATTGTTTATATGTGTATTCGACACCTATTTTAATGGGGTTTTTGAATATCCACCCCTTGCCTCTTTTAAGGTCGAGAGCAATAAATACGTTTCCAAACGCTACCTCGCTCCAAATTATCTTGGCAAGATAGTTTTCTACGTGTTGTTAGGTTGTGCGTACTCAACAAGTACTTTAAAGGGATTGTATGAAATTGCACTCTCCACCCTCAAATAGCCTAGAGGAAACACGATTTCAAGAGTAACCCAGTTTCAAATTACATCAGAAAGCGATATTCAATGTGCCGATTGTTTATTTTTACCCAATACACAAACTACAAAGAAATTTTGCGAAATTACTTTCTACACCTGGGGGAGGGGTGTGAGCAAAAAACACATTTTCAAGGTTTATATATATCCAACACGTAGTATAAACAGATTTTGCAAAATTCACCCCTTCCCACTCTTTAAGAGCGGGGGGGTGGGGGGGGGGTAAACATACTTTCAAACACAATTCAGTTTCAAATCATCCCAGAAAATCGATTTTTTCATGTGTAGGTTGATTATTTGCAGGTAACACACACTCGAAAGCGATTTTGCGAAATTAGCCCCCTACACCCTTTGGGACGGGCTGGACAAAGGACACAAAGTTTTCAAGTTTGAATTTGCTTCAAATTATCTAAGAATGGTGAATTTTAATGTGTGGGTGTTGATTAAGTGTATGGATTATTGTCTTTGGTGGGATTTTGTGAAACGTCTCACTTATCTACTAGGGTAGGGTGTATTCAGACTCCTCACGTTGCGAGTGGAAAAACTGTACCGAACACCGCGGGAACTTTAATTTAGATTCAATTGGTTTCAGCATTCTTTTTTTCTAGATTTTATTAATAATGATATGGACTTTTATGAATTCATTTAAATATAGTGTCTGGTGAAGCGGGAATAGACTGCTAATATTAGTATATAAAGGATTTTAAAAGTACATTTAGTTTGTATCTCTCAAAGTTAATAATAATTAGAATATTTTAAAATAGCGTTGCAAATACCCTACATAACATTTTTTTTTTTTTTTTTTTAGTAAAATGCAATTTTGTGCAAGTTTAAGTTACATCTTTACACAAATATTAATTATTATTATTATTTTTAAAAATATATTTAAGTGAATGAAATCTTTAAAATTTCTACTACAAAGTCGTTATTTTACATGAATATTGACAATGAAAGTGTAAATCTTTGGAAGAATGAAACAATATATATTTCATTAAACAACCGATGCATTTTTCAATGTTATATGAATCTCTAATTCTGAATATCTTTGAACATTTCTGTTTTTATGAGTAATTTTCTAATAAATTAATTAATAAAAATATGATTAAAAAATAATTTATAAAAAAAAAAAAAAAAAAAAAAAAAAAAAATCGACAAATAGAATTTTTACTCGTTATCAAGTAAATTATGGTACATCATTAAAGATTTTAGACAATATACAAGAAACTAAAACTGAAAATATATTGATGTAATACAAAAATATATGTTTCTTATAATAATAAAAAAAGACTTTGTATCTTGCTAACAGATTTTCTTGAACTACTAATACTTTAACAGATTTTCCATGCGTATATTACGTCTAAAAATTTTTGAGAATTTCTTATGTGATTATTCATGCTTAGTTAAAGACTTATGTCTCGTTTATTTTCAAATATACCTCAAATTATTTGATTTTAAAGCTATTTCAGATTACACACACACAGATATATATATATATATATATATATATATATATATATATATATATATATATATATATATATATATATTTTTTAATTACTTATTAATAAAAGTGTATTTGTATAAAAAAGGCGCCAAAGGCAGCACTAAAAATTATACAAAAATATATAATTTAGAAAATATGATGAAACTTGAAGACAAGTGGGCGTGTATAACAAGAAAAAACGTTAAAAAAAAGTAACGAGTTATAGTAACGATGAACAATTGTAAAAAACAACACTACATGCGAAAAACACCCTTCCGCTTCCTCTTCAGTGGGTGGGAGCAGCAGAACAGACAATAAATTAAATTAAAAGAGGCCTAACAGGTTTTGGAAACATGGCGAAACTAGCATACTCCCAACAAAATCAAGAATAAATTACTGGCAAATTAGATATAACAAAATTGGTGCTTCATAAAAGTAACATAACTAAATTAATATAATAATCCAAAAACTACAAAGTCGATATTTGTGACAAAAATAATTTAACAAAAGGACATGCTAGATCGTCATGTTCCCGATAAACCGAACTTTATATCCTTATGGCCTTAATACTAAATTGAACAATCTTAATGTTAATCAAATTGACAATATTTATGGTTTTTTGTTTGAAATCAATAATCTTATCAAAATACAGAGAGGTAAAAGAGGTTCTCGTATTAACAGTAAAAACAATAATTTTCTGGATGCTTCTATTTGGTTAAAAAATATTGAAAACGATTTCTTAAAAAATTATAACGTCAAAACTGTTAAAAATCATATTTTTGAATTAAAAATTAGTAAACTTAAAAAAATTAAAACTTTTGCTTTGAAGTATAATTTTAAAAATAAACAATTAAAAGACTTAATTAATGATTTATTGAATTTTAAATTGAAATCATGCAAACTTTATAAAGATGTACTGTACTTCATTCTTCTTTTTCAACAAAAATCTTTTAATAATCTAAATATAAATACAATAATTAAAGATATAGCAATTTATTTTCCATTAAAGAATTATCCTATCAGAATTACCTATAAATACACACAACCTTTTAGTTGTAGAGTTTTTAATTACAGGAAGTTTGCTTTTGAGGATTTTGATGATGAAAATAAGTGTTGTTGACATAACGTGAATTTCAAAAATTTTATCAATAAAGATCATGGACATGTAATAACTGGTGACTTGAATATTGTTGAAAATGAGAATGTAAGGCAGTTTTTGAGTCTTGGTACAAAATTTAGACCTAACTATTATATAAATCCCAATAAAGCTCTTGATACTTTTTGTAAAGATACTAATGATTTTATACTGAAAATAGCTTATAAATTTAATGTACCGTTTGAAGCTTTTGTAGAATGGAAATACCATCTAATTAAATATTTTAAGGAATTTATTCAATTAAATCTAAATCAAAGTAATTATGTATATCAAAAACTAAGTAAAGATGACTTAAGTTTTATTAAAAATATGCAAACAAATTTTATTTTTGTACCTATTGATAAGGCTGCCAATAATTACGCCATCATTTGTAAAAAATTTTATGCTGAAAAAATATTTTCAGAATTTAATAATTTAAAATATTATGAAAAATATAACCTGGACAGCAATTCCATATATAATAAAAGTTCTGCTTATATCAAGAAATGTAAAAGCCTTTTCAATAAACATTTTACTTTACCAAATCATAAAAAATTACCTTTTTTATTTTTAACACCTAAATTCCATAAAAATCCAATAAAATTCCGTTATATTTGTTGTACTGTTGGCAGCGTTAATAAATGTTTCAATATTAAACTTCAATTTTATTTAAAGCTTATTTATGACTTTCTAAAAAATAAATATAAAAATTCTAGTTATTTTTGGTGTATTGACAATAGTTATGAAATTATTGAAAAGTTAAATAATATGGACACGCCTACTTCTGTACAAACGTTTGATTTCGAAAATTTGTTTTGCAATATCCCTATTGATTTATTATATAGCACTTTAATTAAATTATTCGAATTTTTTGATATTGTAAATGAATTAAGAATTGATAGAGATTTATTTTTAAGTCTTTGCCATTTTTGTTTTAACAATAATTTCTTAACATTTCATAATAAAATTTATAAACAGGTACATGGTATCGGAATGGGCACCAATTACTCCAGTACAGCCGCTAATTTATTTTTATTCTTTTATGAATATACTTATGTTATCAATTACAACAAAAAATTGAAAATTTATCGATATATAGATGATATTCTAGTCTTAAATTTTAATTTTACAGATATTTTTAAAGACATATATCCTTCCTGTTTAAATTTAAATAAAACTAATAATGAAGATGACTGTGTTAATTTCTTAGATATTTTTCTGGATGTTCAACATAATACATTAAATCTGGATCTATATGACAAAAAGAAAGATTTTTCATTTAATAGTTACAGCATGCCTCACTGGTATAGTAATTTGCATAAAAAAATCTATATTAATATTTTGATTGGTCAACTAAATAGATTCTATAAGATATGCAATAAATATTCAAATTACAATAAACAAGTCTTTAAATTCATTGCTAATCTTTATTACAATAATAACTATCCATTAAATTTCATAAAGTTTTACACCAATAATTTTAATAAGTGTTTGCGATTGGGGTGATAGCTGCGGTAAGGTTTCTTCACTTATGGTTCTTGGTGTCTAGTAGTGCTTGCTGATGAAGACTCATGGCCAAAGTCCAACTTGTGGAACGCCTTATGTCGGACTGCAGCTACTTGGTGCTGAGCGACTCGGAGAGTTTGGACTATGATTTTGGAACATCGGACAAGACAGCGCCAGTATTGAGCCACTACATGTGAATCATCTGCTTTTGCTCTAAAGACCTATTTCTACATTGCAGTAAGTTCAGTTCATTACAATATCTTTTTGCCTTTCAGGTCTGGGTGGGAACATGACGATCTAGCATGTCCTTTTGTTAAATTATTTTTGTCACAAATATCGACTTTGTAGTTTTTGGATTATTATATTAATTTAGTTATGTTACTTTTATGAAGCACCAATTTTGTTATATCTAATTTGCCAGTAATTTATTCTTGATTTTGTTGGGAGTATGCTAGTTTCGCCATGTTTCCGAAACCTGTTAGGCCTCTTTTAATTTAATTTATTGTCTGTTCTGCTGCTCCCACCCACTGAAGAGGAAGCGGAAGGGTGTTTTTCGCATGTAGTGTTGTTTTTTACAATTGTTCATCGTTACTATAACTCGTTACTTTTTTTTAACGTTTTTTCTTGTTATACACGCCCACTTGTCTTCAAGTTTCATCATATTTTCTAAATTATATATATATATATATATATATATATATATATATATACATATACATATACATATATATATATATATATATATATATATATATATATATATATATATATATATATATATATATACATATACATATACATATATATATATATATATATATATATATATATATATAAGAGGGAAAAATATTCATATTGCATATATATATTTTAATTATTTCAAATATTATGCTTGAATTAATTCACTTTCAAAGACATTATTGCAAATGATTCTATATATTTTTTATCTATATATTTCTTAACTTACTAAAAATTTATTCACTTTCATTTTCTGAAACACCATTATGTTAATCTCCATTTCAATGCTTCTGCAATGCTTTAAAATTTCATAACGGTGTGATATATTTTTTTAAATATAGAAGGCATTATATGTCACCATAATCATTGCAAAACAAAAGATAAGGACTCTAGCTTTGAATAGAATTTGCCTCATTTAAATTTTAAAATATTTATCAGCGGCGTTACTTAAAATATACATTATATTTTTCTATTTCGGGCAAAAGATCGTTAAAGGTAATTTGCCTAATGGATGTTGCTAAGAAGAATATGTTTTTTTCTGGTTTGAAGATCTTTTTATTCTTAAAATTACTTTCTCTGGAGTACCATAAAATATATTTATCACCAGGATCAACCTTATACCTCCCTGTACATATGTTATAATTCTGTTTGTGCACATAAACATGAAACATTCATAGTTATTGTTAAGTAAGTTTTTTTTTTTTTTTTTTTAAATAACTTTTAAATATATTTTAATATAAAACTGCATAGAAATCATGTTTTTTTTTTTAAATGTACTCGAATATTTGACTTTTTTGTAATGTGGTTTTAAAAATATTTTGAATTCATTTAACATATTAAAATAATAATTATTTCTTAAAGTTATTTTTTGAGCAAAAATAATTTGTTAAAACCATTTCAGTGCATTTTATATTACACTTCTGTGCTAAAAGTAACTGTCTGTAAAACAAAAAAAATATATATATTTGCTTCAAAAATGTCTTTTAAATACGCAATTAATAAAATCCCAGTTACCAAGTTAAAAAAAAAAAAAAAAAAAAAAAGAAAACATAGATTTTTGTTTTTATTTATTTATTTATTTTTTCATCAGTTTATTAATATGTAATTTATCAAATAATGATAAGCTTAATTAGCGGTAAATAAAATATTATCATAATTTCATTTATTCATAAATTTTAAACTTTTAATTATTCCGATTCTTCGGGTGTTTCTTTGTTAGCATTTACATAAAGAACAAAGCTAACAAATATTCATAGCAAACAAGATAACGCGGTTGTTGATCAACCCCCGTCAAAAACGTATAGTAATACATAGGAATTGCCCATCCAAGATAAACAGTTTACTGTACGAGAGCATGGAGATTTGGGTTTCAAAATAGTGCATCGCAAAACGCATGTTAGATTATTTACGGATTCGTGATAATTATTACAGATTTTTTTCCCCTTTTATCGTCTTGTCACTATATCCAAAAGTAAATACAATTATTAATATACTTAATCATTATTATTATTATTATTATAGTATATTAGGGAATCAAATAAGTCTCACTATTTTTATTTTATTTTATTATTTATTTATTTATTTATTTATTTTTCTATATCCTATGTTTTTACTTCTTCATCATTCCTAATGTTTTTGAACATTTCGAAACTGCTGTAGCAACTACTCGTGATCATTTTGCAAGTTCAACTAGCGTCTGACACGGGTCTTCATATAATAATTTCTCCAATTCCTCGTCTTCAAACTTTTTCAGTGCGCCAGAGCGTTTTTTATTTGTAATATCAAAACCATTATTTCTGAAGCATCGTAACCAGTCTCTGCAAGTTTTTTATGACAGAACATACTCGCCGTACGTTTAAACAAGAAATCTGTGCGCTTTAGCTGCAGATTTCTATTGAATAAAATAGTGGAATAAAATTCCCTGCAAATATTCTTTAAATGACACAAAACGTTTTATTTTTAGAACTAAGAAATGAAAAGTTGTTTACACTGTGGCGAACTTACATATACTGAAGTTAAAGCTTGCCGACATACTTCGTTGTAGATGGGTTACCATCAGAAATTACATGCAGGGTTTCTACATGCACGTAGCCTTGTAATGCCAACTGTTAGGAAAAGCCAAAACTTATTCGGATTACTGATATTTTTTTTTAAACAAAGTTTAAGGTGTTTACGACATATGTAGTGTGTTCGCGTATTTACTCCATATATATTTCCAGAATTCCAAAGTAATATTCTCAAAAATCAATTAGACGTGAGATCCAAAATATTAAGACATCAATAATTTTCATCATCATTTTATATTGTATAACACACATAGCACTATTGAGAATACACGTTATGCAATAAATAATTATCAGTCAGACTACGTTCTTGTAGCCTTGTTTGTATACTGTTAATATTATATACATAGTTGTCTATAGCATTTTATTTATTTTATTTTATATTATGTTTTGCATCTAAAAAAATGCATGTTAATTTTATACGTTTTGTGCTGTGTAAAAAATTAAAAATGTTTTTAGAAAAACTACTGCTTAAATTTTTTGTTATGAACGATCCAGCGCAAAATTATGGTTTTATAAACAATTTCACCTCAGAGTTTCAGGTGTATACAATAATTAGCTATAAAAATTTAAGTCTGGAGGTGTAGGTAATTTTCTGGTTGGGTGTATGTAACTGATTTTTTTTTTCATAAAATGCTATACTTATCTTTTACACATATAAAATATAATTTTCTTTGTAAAATGTATAATACAATTTCAAAAATGTAGCTAGTGGGTCAACTCCAGCGCACGGTGATCCAAAGGTAGCCCATATGTTGAAAGAACTTTTAAAATGTGCTTAAAACGCTCTTTTTTGCTCTTTTTTGGAATTTTCGGATTATTCATCTTACTTTTTGACACAAAAGGACTTTCAATCACTTTTTGTTCAAAGTAGTTTAGGACTTTTATTCTGGGATTTATTGACATTTTTCGGGAGATCTCTGGCATTCTCAGTAATGTGGATATTATTGGAGAAAAAATGAATATAAGTTTTTTTCAGGTATTTATGCAGAAATTTAGAAGAAATTTACTCTTATTACATTTATTTGCGTATTTATTTGTTAAGTTATTTACGTGTCCTAAGGTAGCCCTGGGCTACCTTGAGAATATGCTTATGGTCACCATTTGCATGGTATTAAAATTTTCATGTTATAAATTTATTAGCAGTGAAGTTAATGTAGTTAAAAGGAAAGGAATAAATTTTCAGAAAACATATCACACCTCAAAGTTTTAAGAACTTAAACATTTGTAAATTGAAATATCTTCTTACCTGTAAATTAGAACGACTAATCTTTTAAGGTGAAATGACTAAATACAATGGCTATCGATCAAGATAACTTCTTCACATTCAGTCACATATCCCGGAGATACATGATTAAGTATGCAGTAGCACCGTTTTGTGACAAAAAAATAAATTAAACCTTTTTAGAGGGGTGGGCAGGAAAACTGTCCACCTTTGGCTCACCTACATTATGTTCGCAATATTTCCCCCACAATAATATTTCCTTAAATAGAGCCACTGGTTCACTGCCATTATTTTTAAACAGAAATGTTATTATGTTACGTAATATATATTAAAAGTCTTTTTTTCCAGGATTTGTTTAAAATTTATATGACAATTATATATGCTTATTTACTGATAAAACAGTAAAATAACAGAGGGATGTGGGTAAAAAAAAAAATCAAAATGTTTTAAAAATTGTATATGAAAAGAAAATTTTCTTTAAATTAAATTTTTCTATTAAAATAATTCGAAAGTTGATAATATTTAGTGAAACATATATTTTAATAAACTTGTTTAGAATTGATGTTTTGTTAGATTAATTTACATCAATACGTTATTATATTTAAAATAATTGCAAATGTTGCATTAACCTATTTGCAGAATTATCACTAAAACTCTTATGAATAAAGTCATGCGTGCTAATCTTTAAATGCTAGTTTCATAAAGTATTTGACATAATCTGCGAAAACTCTGATAATTTTCGAATTAGATTGAAATTCTTAAAACATAAGTGAATTAATAAATAATAAATAAATAAGTAAAAATAAAAATAAAATAAAACAATATATATATACAAAATGCGATGTTAAATATTTGTATATAATTTTTAGACACAGTTATGAATTTTATTTAAAAAATAAAATACTTTTAAAAATTTAATAATAGGTAATTTTTAATTGGATATATTACTTCATTAAATTGTAAAGGATAGAAAATTAAAAATTTAACAAAATTTTGAATTATTTACTACTTATACATAAATTTAAAATTAGTATTAAATATCTATAATAGATATGTATTTACGTTATATGCAGATAGAAAATCATTTATTAATTTTAGAATTGTTGTTAAATGAATACCTAATTAATTGGTCAAAAACAGGATACAATGTAAGAAAATTTCTTATGAAGTTTAAGGTCTGACATTATGCTGTATAATTATAAAGTATTTTATATTAACATTGTTAGATTATTAACAACATTATCAGATCTTGAAACATTTTAATAATGACGTTTTTTAAAATTCTATAAAATTTTTATTATTTGTTTTGGAAATTAATGCATATTTGGATGCTGTTATTAATATATAAATTTTACAACAAGAAATAAAAAACTATTAGGAAGTAGTAATTCATCAGCATCATAAATAAAATAGTCTCCTATTTCAGGTAGGGTTCTTTTCTTTATTTGTTCAGTGATTACTATCTTTTAAAGACTTCCAAAATCATTAATACTGAACAATAACGTTCAACTTTTAAAGTTTGTTCTCAATTCAAAATAGTAATTTCCGCATGTATTTTCAGGCGATTTCCTATGTTGGGATAGCCATTGCCTGAATTTATTAGTAGTAAGCTTAAATCACTGCAGTAACAGAATTCTTATATATTCATAAATATGAGAGTGTTCGCCTGTTTGTCTGATTATTAGTTTAATCCGTCAGGACTGGAACGGGGTGTTTTGACACCCCTTGCCCGGAAATATTCCTCTGTTGTTCCTTCCTATAAACAGAAATGATGAACTTCGGTACCTGCCTCTAAGGTCATCCTCCGTGCGGAGGGTATGAAAACGGTGGATTCAAACTCTTTTTCATTCTTATATAACACTTAGAAATTGAAGCTATATGTGAAAACTGCAAAACATCGAAAGTTTCTGATCCGTGTACACCCTAATTATTTAAAAGGGATTTAACAAGGAAGAGGTGCCGCTCACCCACTCTAAGAGTGGTGTCGAGCGCTTCTAGCTATGCTAGGCCCCTACTCCGGAACGTTTATTTAAAAACTTAAAAAAAAAAAAAAAAAAAAAAAAAAAAAAAGAAAAGAAAAGAAAAGAAAGAAAAAAGAAAATTACAAGGTTCGCCAGAATGAAGTTAACACACGACAAGGGGCGACATATAAGCAGCCGAAAACACATTCTGTCACGACATATGGCGAAGAAAAGCATAGTAACTTGAATGTTTACAGTCGATGTAATTTCAACATATTTGAATAAGCACAGAGAGAGAGTGGAGGGTATTAGCAGAGGGTAAAATTCGCCAGAACAATATTCCCGCGTGACATAGGGCGAAGTATTACAAATATGTAATAATTATTAACAAACTTAATAATAATAATAATAATAATAATACACAAAGTTAAAATTCGCCAGTACAGAGTACTCACGCGACAAGGGGGCGAAATAAAATAAATCTTGAAAACTCAAAAGCACAATGAGCTAGAATTGAACTGGAAGGAGGGAGAATTATTTACAAACAAATCAGATCGCCAGTACAAGGTTCCCGCGCGACATAGGGTGAAGGTGGTTGTATTACATTTACAAAAACATGAGGAAAGAATAGATATCTTAGGGCAGTGGGTAAGTGAAAAAGGTTATTTAACTTATGAGATTATTAAATACTTTTAATTTATTTAACTGTTTAGGAATTAGATAATTATAAATGACTTATGAAGTATGTAATTTGTTCTAATTGAAATATCTATGACACCCTAATTGTTATGGAAATTAATGTATCAGTATTCTTATCCACAATATAGTGTCGTTTTTATTATAATTAATATTGTAAAGAAATTAATTAAAGGGGGAAATTTGTTTTTCGAACAAGGAGGAAAAAGGTGAGTGCTTTTAATTTATTTTTAATTAATTTTTAAAGTTAACGACAATTGAACATTTCAGTTATTTATTTTCACGAGAAAGATTGTAATTATCATGAATTTCATTAACAGATTGGATTCTAAAAATTTTTTCGTATTTATGTTATTTAACATGCTTGTAGTGCGCTGACACTCCATCCCGGTTCTCATGTTAAGTTTCACGGCGCCCGTTCCGCCGGATTAACTACATCTGTTGACAAAACGCCAAGCAAGTAAGAAACACATTTGGAATTAGGTATCTTATATTTTTTTTTTCCTTTCAAACAGATTCAAAAATAACCCCATATCATCTTCCTAGGAATTAAAATTGGTAGATGTTCTCTTGTTTCAAAATTACATTGTTCTGTTTCTACATTATTATTATTAACTTCTGTTTAAGAACCTAATTTCTATGCTTCGAGTTGTAACTTCAGCCTTTCTATTTCTAAAACTTTATTGTTCTTTTCTTGAACCACACTCGATTTCCGTTCTTCAATTATATTTGACAGCGCACCTCTTTCACAAAGTCTTCATCTTAGTTTTCAAACTTCATAATTGAGTTTTTAAGGTCTATCATTCTTATGTAAGCATTCACTTTCTGACATATTTCCTGTGCGAGAAATATTAAACCTTTATCCCGCGGCCTTTCTAAGTCGTGACATCAGAATTTCAAAAACGAAACGCGTGTAACTGACAGTAAATCCCCGCCTTTTTTACAGTATTTGAAAAATCAAAATAAAATTCATGAAATATAATCAAATTCAAACAGAACAAAATTGCTGTTTTAAATTATTACTGTATTAAATTTAAATGTATATCAGCCAGCATATTTCACAAAATTACCTCAAGTTTCCTTTAAATATTTATTTAAATCACTAACTTTGCATTTACACAATTACCAAAATAATTCAGTAAAATTCAATATAAAAACAGAATATAGCAAAATTTTATATAAAGCATATTCAATTAATATAGATATTTTATATATGAGAACAATTTTATCATTTTACTTTATTTGCATATAGAAATTAAAATTGAAAATTTCAATATCTGAAATAATTTATTTATGGAACACTAAATACCTATATAAAGCATTCAATTAGAACAGATATTTTATATATGGGAACATTTTTATTTTCACCAGTGTACGTAAACTTAAAAAAAAAAAAAAAAAAAAAAAAAAAAAAAAAAAGAGAGAGAGAGAGAGAGAGAGAAATGATAAAATGAATGGTGCCAAATTAACTAAATGATTCAGACATGAGTATTTACCTTTAAACATTCAGAAAAAAAAATAAATAAAGTACCAATTTAAAGAAATTAGTGACTTATACTGGGTTAATACATCAAAGTAGCTTTATTCTTAAAAATGTTCTTAAAAATACGAATAATAATGACCCCACAAGTCATTATTATTGGTATCGCCAGGAATAAAATTTTGTTCACAAATGGGACGTAAATATACCGCAGAACATCGATATTCACTTGTCTTTTTCTTTAAGAGCGAAGTTTTTACAGACAATACAGAACACTAATATTCACTTTTAAGAATGCAGGTTTTCTCACTTATAAACGTCGATTCCTAAAGAAGTAAAACAATTTTCTTCCTTTAGTAGAGCGGATGCACTGATACTGCAAGCATACTTCTTCGTTAAATAAAGATACGACCGCCTCCTTGAACATAAGCTCGGATGTACCTTTTTCTTGATTCCGAAAATTTTATTCCACTCATATAACCTTGTAATGCGCCAAAAATCGGGATGATTCTTATTTCAGCTTAACACACGGCTTCACGTTTATTCTTGAATTAGAACATATGATTCCACTCATTTAATCTGGGCATACACTAAGAATGTGGATGATTCTACAAAACTCTAAATCAGCGTGATTGTGATTCCATACATAAACTTTAGAACAATTTTCTATAGCAAGTACAATGGCGGCCCAAAAGCATGGCTCGTGAAACAGAATTAAATTGCCCGTTAAAATTTTCCCAGCCAGGTTAGCACAATCATTGTATAAATCCGGGCCGCACGTTGGACGCTACTTTTCATAGTTCACAGTTCTTACTTTTCCAAGCATGTTTATTAACTAACATTAAAAAAAAAAAAAAAAAAAAAGTGATTTAACAGCAAGTCAAAAGAATCTTATACAACTGACTAATAGCTTTTTGTTATTCTACCAAAATTCTGTATTCGACTATATAGCTTTTGTGTTACATTACTAGAAGAATGCCAAAATATATCATCTCTCAGAAAGGAAGGTACTCAACATTTGTTATTTTTTTACATGATTAAATAATAATAAAATCTGTATGTACCTCTTTTCTATAGATTACTTGAAAAATAAAAATAATTATGTTCTTATAGAGTAAATGATAAAAGTAATTTAATATTAAAAGTAAATATATTAAAAAAATAATATAAATAAGTAATTCTTCTAATAAAAAATATTATATAGCATAGGTATTCTTAATGAATTATAGTTTTCTTCTAAATTTTACTATGTATAGATGGCTGTATTTTACGTTACATCTATAATTGCTTTTATAAAAGGATATATTTTTTTTGAGAATTCTGAATTTATTTTTCTTTTTTTTCTTTTTTTTTTAATATTTCTTTTTCTGATTTTTTTTTTCCTTAATATCTTAATATCTTTTCCTTAGTATTTTTTCCTTAACATAAATATTGTTAGTATCTCATTATTTAAACATATTCTCTCATGCCTTTTGTTCATGATAATGATCAAGTAACTGGTACAATTAATTTGAAATATTAAATTAAAACAACAGTGTTTTCTTTGTATTAGAAAATAAAATGCATGCTTAAATTTTTCTGCTTAAAAAATGCTTAAAATTGTGGTTTACTGCTTGGATTTTTTTACTGTACACGAACGAACGACGCTTTATTTAAATGAATAAAATTGTGGTTACGATAGAGTTGCAGCAAGGAACATATTTTCGGTTTTTGTTACATTTTGTAGAGAAAAATTATTTTCAAATATTATTACTTTAAAGCGAGATACACAGCATGCAAACTTTTAAAGGTATTGCTATAAAAACAGCCTAAGCATATAATTTTTAATATGTGTAATAAAAATATATAGTCATAAATATGACATTAAATGAATAAAAAATAATCCGGGTGTGTCACTCACAGTTCTTTCTCTTACCCTGAAATTTAATACTATAAATACAGGTTGGAGATAAGATAGCGAAGTAAGATAGCGAGTACTGTTAAGTAAACTGACGTTAAACAATTCAAATGGACTTCGGAGGACTTTTATATGATAATTAGTTCTATATGAAGGGGGCGGGGACTTCTCCCCACGGGGCGGTGAGGCTCCTACATACACATCCCCCCCCCCCAGTTGACTATCTCTATTACAAAAAATATACATTCGTTTCATTTGGTTTAGTGCAGTCTATAGATGTTAAACTCTACTTACCTGCGATTTCCCCCATAGACGTAATGCATTTGAATACTTTTGGATGTGCCTGTACACGAACCATTTGTTTCATCTCAACAAAAAGCTTACTGTAGCATCCCTATATGATATACACTTAGAATACCGAGTTTGGAATGTCTGCTACTAATTGTTCTTCAGATATGCTGATAAGAGTAACACAGACATCCACACAGACATCCGCAAAGACAGGCACATAGGCAGGCGCACAGACCATTAGCAAAAAACATGATTTTCGTTTTCAGGGGACCTGAGAACGTATAAATACAACAAAAACTCACGCTGGAAAATTTGACTCTAAAACAATACTTTCTCGACCCTATGGGTAAGAGAAAGCAAAAATAACGGGTGGTAAATAAAGTCTATAAATTTTAAATCCATATATTTTATACATATATAGTTTTAAATACTTACTCCTTTTTTTTTTTTTTTTTGCAAAAGATTCTCGTCTAAATACAATAAACACTTAAGGTACAATGTTCTCGCGTAAACCAAATTATGAAGAATTATCCGGAGTTTCTCTTTCTTATATAAATTTTATTTTATTATAATATACTTTATTAAAAATTTATAACAGATAAAAATATGATTATTTTGTGTTGAAACATTTTATTTCAGAATATGATAACGTAATTACTAGTTAATGAAACATATCAGTCCAAATTTTGACGCATAACAACGGTAAAGTTCCAATGGCATAAAAGAAAATACAGTGGTGGGCATAATTATAAGACACCTAACTAATTTGACAAATAGTGAATGAAAGGATTAAAAGCTTAAAAACGTTTTATCAAATACGTCCAAAATATAAATTCATTTTGTTATCATATATAATTATTTTATAATAATGATATTTTCATACAATTTAATAAAACAATCTTAAAAACATAATGGACAAAATTATAAGACACCAACCGTTTTTTCCAAATACAGTGGTCAACATATTTAGGATCCACTAATGGTCTAAAGAAAATCCTCTAACATGGTTATTCAATATTTCGTAGAGCCGCCAATGTTTTTTAAAACATGAAAGATACGATTCGCCATCGAATCTATCAATTCTAACAAAATATCGCAAGACAGTTCTTCCCAAGCATATTTTATGGCATGTTTTAGGTCTTCGATATATATAAACTGCCTCCCATTTCGGTAAACCGCAGAAGCTAAGATCCACCACAAGTTTTAGATGGGATTTAAGTCCGGGGAGCGAGAAGGCCAAGGCCAGGACATTGATACTTTGTTCTGAAAGCCAATTTTTGTTTCGTTTGATTCATGAATCGGCGCGTTATAGTGCCTGAAAATGTAGTTTACGCCACAAAGAAGTTCACCCTATATGGGTAGTTGATCTTTAAGAAAATTCTTATACTTTTTGGAATTCATTCTTGAATGCACAAAAACAATATCCGTTTTCCCTTGAGAAAAAAACCAACCCAAAACATTACTGAGCCTCCACCCATTTGGTGGCTCATTAGTACATGAGGAGACTTCCGTAAATCATGCCAATAATATTAAAACCCGTCAGGACCATCCAGGTTAAACTTTTTTCATCAGAAAATAACACAGAGAACCATTTGGAGTTCCAAGCAATAGTTTGTTTGGCGAAGTTTAGACGCTCCATTTTGTGCCGTCTTAGAAGCGGTGGTTTTTTCTTCAATTTTTTATATTTCATATAGGAAGCATTATGCAACACCCTGCGAATGGTTCTCCTTGGACAATTCGGTTTCAAAGCATTTTTAATGCCTGTAGAGTTCATCTTAATCTGTGTAGCGAGTGAAAGCACATAGCGTCTGTGTCTCGAGGACAAGCAAGGAGTACGTCCAGATCTTTTAATCACCGACCCATTAATTCCTCTTTTCAAAACATTTCTATTTGCACAGTTAGAGCGTTTAATAACTTTTGAAAAATTATTAATTGAAGCACCAGTTTCATTTAACCTCCAAATTTCAGGAATTTAGTTTTCTTTTATTTCTGTACCTCATGGCATGTTTGTAAATGTGTGATGTCGGT